>OENT01000016.1:176999-380108 GCA_900239685.1 Rotaria macrura
GTGATGCCTTTCGAACTATGAAACTATTAACTACTGCATTATGTCTGAAAACTAATAAGCATCTATTCAATCTGACTTAACCAAATCATTGCGTATTCACATTTGCGTTTGTTGGATTCTGCATTAATTAAACAGCTGTGAATCGGTTCGAAGAAAGTCTTTTCGTTCAAAATTTATCACAAAGATGGAAATCGTTTTTTGAAAGAATAGAACTGTGTCATAACAACTTTTTTCGAAGTTATTTAATTAAGTACTACAGTTCACAAAAGAACTCACTAAACTTGAATTGTCGTTTCTGTGTACTCAAAAAAGTGAGTACACTCTAGAACCGGTCAGTGTGTCCGCCTTGCCGGCCGTTTACACGATAACTCTTTACAAATACATTCGATTGAGCTGGAATTTTGTGCACAGAATTGAATCATCAATATCTCGGTCGAGTTCGAAGATGAGAAGGATCCGGCAAGAAATGGCTGGATTATCAAAAAAATTGTCATTTTTCACCAAACAATCCCTGAGGGATGGGATGTACAGGGATTTTTTCAAAAAAAAAAACATTTTTTCTCAGAATTATCCACAACGTATATAAATCGACTTAGTTTTTAACGCTGATTCCGAATCTGATATTAGTTTTGAACCAAATTGTAGCTTTCTAACAAAGGATTGGCTGAAAAAAGGTCTCAAAATACACAAAAACTGCATCTAGAAATGAAATGCCTAGATATGTCTCAGATGACCACTAGTTTTGTAGTTTCCCAAAAAGGTTTACCAGGATGCTTCTTCCGTGCACACATTCTAGCATGACTGATTTGTCTCATTCACTTTTTGAAGTTCACATAACTCTCTGACTTAAGTCCAAAGTTTTCACATTTATTTTTTATTTGAAATGAGACGTGAATAGAGAGAAAGGAATTGTTCTGAATATTATTTACTAGTCTCACAGATTTCCAAATTCATCCTTAGGCAAAAATCCTCGTGTGATCCGTAGGATTTCAGGTGATTTTATCTGAACATTTAAAAAAATAGTTGTGACGTTGTTCACAGATCTCAAAGGAGTCATTTGGTAGTACGACATTGGAATCATTTTTTAAATAAATCTATATTCCATAACGTGATATCAGCATATTTGTTTCAAGAATGAACTCTATAATCTTTAGAGCACAAATGATTGACCAAAACCAAAATGAAATATAAAAGATTTCGAAGTAGTCTTCTTTGACCTAGACGTTATTTAAAACAATGATCAGTATCAGCAATCAGCAATCTATGCAAACTTCTACTAAGAACTAACATCTATTATTGCGTAAATAAACAATAGAAGCATAAGGATCTTTTTTTTCTACGAGTTTTAATTAGACACTAACAATTTTAAATTTCCTCCCATTCTCTAAATATTTTTCTATTAAGCATACAATTCAGATAATTATATATGGTCCATTAGTTAATCACCCGTTGCGTCAATGAAAATTTGTTTCCCATGTTAGAATAATAAATATATTATTGTCCTTATCCCTCTTCCTAAGTGTCAATGAAGCTTTTAGTTTTGGTCTCTTCTTGAATAGCTCTTAAATATCGTTGACTACATTGTTAGTATTTTTGTATATGAGAGTACTTATTAGCATTTATTCATATGGGTGTCAAGAAAAAAAGACATACAATTTAGAACACATTATTACAGACGCTGGAATGTGTAAAAATCTGACGGCTCAATGATACAATCGCATTGTTGCAAAATGCGAATCAATGAGTTCTATAGAGAAAAAACTATAACGATAATTGTACGAAAGCATCGTATGTGAAAATCTGAATGGAAGAAAAAGCAGATTCCATCTATCCCGGACGCAGAGAATACGGAGCCTGTAATGGAGATACAAATGATACCGGAATCCGCTTTTCTCTCTTGCGATTCTGCACTCGTCTATGTGTATATATATAAATTCCTTGATATCTACAATAGATACTTGTACAAGTCAATGATCTCATTGGTTTGCCTAGATTATTCGATCACAAAGAATTCTTTGTCATATTTTTGAACCAGAAGAATATGAAATACTAGAGAAATTTTCTGAAAGTCAATTAACTGAAATCAAGATATGCGTGCTCGTTATATGTAAAGTGAAAAATCATAACCTTATACAAATATTCTACCCTGCTAGATGTGTAAAGATTGAGGACTGAAATTAATCTTTCAAGTATAATTCGAAATCACACTCATCACACGACAAGAGCATGTGAACTCAATATTGAAAGTTTAGCTTCTACTCATGACTAGAAATTTATCAGTTACCGACTTTCAAATCTATAATTCTAAACTAGTATACTAATGAAAATTAATAACTAAGAACGCATACACTAGAATTTCTTTACTTCGGTATGACATGGCAACTCTATATTCAATTCTATCATGTATATTAGCTGTGTAGTCAATAGATTGTCAACTACTCTATCGAATATTGTGACATGTATGAGGGTATGCTATTTTAAATACTATTTTGAAAAGCTAGATTAGATTAAATGAAACAGAAGAAAACTGGTTTAAAGGCTAACTATCAGCACAAGCATATAGTTTGAATATAAATAGAAGAAAAAAATGACATAGCTGTATGGTCTATTATTTTATTTTATTCCTATCAAAACAATCTAGTTGATGTTAATCAACATGAAATTTAATTGATACACTAGAAATCACTTCTCGATATTGTTAAGAGGAAAATACGTTGAATTAATGTGAATATTTGGATGTTCAGGAAATGTTACTTGTATTATATGTTTCTAATTTTCAGTCTATATCCAGTCGATAAAAATAACTAGGATTAGTATGTTTCTAATTGAAATATCATCAGGCAAGAAATAGTAAGCCTTTTTTTTATCATCCGACTGTGCTAATGATACCATTGACAACTTTTCTTTATAAACGAATTCGAAAAATTCAATATCATATTCATACCAATGCAATCAATATTATAAGTTTTAATTAGAATATGTCGATGTATTGACTCAGAAAAGTTTGTAAATTGTATCAAATTACGTTGATTCTAGTCTTTTTCGATAAAATAACCTTGATATTTTGATCGAATACAGTAGTTATATCTCTCTTACACAAAATATAAACTGTTAGATGAATGCACATGAAAGAGAAGCAAAAGTTGTCTATGCAAAGGATCTCATTACTAGTTTGGTAATAAAGCAAATGTCGTGAGATGTGAATAAGGTTATTGAGGAGAATCCATTCTATGTATACATACACATAATTCTAAAAGATGCACCCACTGATGCGTAGGATATCGAACTACTAATGCTGTCTACAGAATGATGTTATGTGTCACTCATGTCTTTGGTTAGAATCCAAATAAATATAGTTTATCTAAAAGTCTCACTTAGTCGACTTCGAATAATGAGTTATCGATCGCTTTCTGTCTGTATGCAATCAAAACATCAAACTCAAACATTCAACTAACCATTACTCTCACATAATTTATATTAGTATATTGTCTGTGTTTGTTTTTCTCCATTCATTTTGTTCATTTAGAATATGATTTTCATCAATGAGTTACTTTTCCTTTGCTTGATATCATATTCTGTTACTCTTATGATTATACTGCTTTACTACTCGAGCTCAACGATAGATTTCAAAACCGATTCAATATGTTTTTCTGTTAAAATAAAAAGGTTCTATTGTGTTCATCAATATCGATAAGATGATCAAAAATCATTATACTATATTGTACTATATTGCAATATTTTTGAATGAAAATGATTGATTAATTTATAATAGGCGAAATCACAAGTTCACAATTTTTTATACTAATGATCTCACTAATAATTGTGATTTTCTTTTTCTCAAATACAAGCAATAAACACAAAAAATAGTTCTTTCTTTTCTTCGAAAGATATAGTTATACATATATATATATATATAAGTAATAAAAACATTATAAAATAGATTATTAACTCTGACCAATGATAGCTGCCACAGAAAAATCAGTCCATTTTTTCTGCGTTGATTTTTCAATAGAAAACGATGGTAATGATGAATCTCGTGAACGAAAGCGAGATAGATTAGCCATACGAAAAGCACTGTTTGTCACCATTGTCTCAATTGTTGACGATATTGCTGGAATGTTATCCAATTCTTTATCCGCAAAACAACGACGTTTACGTAATCGATCATTTAGAATTGGCATTGTTGAAAAACGATTTATTCCATTGTTTTCATTTTTATGACTTTTTGCTTTGAGATCTTTCGTAAAGAGATGAAATTGAAAAGAAAACTAAACTATTTATAATATACCATAGAGCAATTATCTTACTTTTAATAACATCTCGTGATATTGAACTTTCTTGTAATTGTCTCAAGTTCTTTTGTACGGCAAGACGTTTTTGTTCAAGAAATAAAGCTGAATTTCTATATTTATTACTGTTTGTCATTGTTGTTGTCTTATTTGTATTTATTGTTGCTTGCTGTCTATGTATATGAGAGAAGTCTGTTTTTTTTTCTTGATTCTACTATCTATGTTAACAAACAACATGAACTAATAATATACCTGCGTAGAGCTACTTGCGCAGCCATGATACGTTGCCGTTCGACAACTAATAAACAACTTGCACACGTACAATCTCGCCATCGGCAATACTTTTTGTGACCCTGGAAAATGGAAACCAAAAAAAGAAGATTACTTTTATCTCTCATACATGTTTTACTTTAAGGCAGGAGACAACACCATGATTTCGACATCGAGCACATTTAGGTGTTCGCAGAGATTTTCGGCCATTAATGACAGTCTTTATCGAAGTTCCTGCTTTATTTGATGTTGATGCTGCTGCTGTCGCTATTGTTGTTGTTGTCTTTGTCGTCAATGCTGTTGTCTCATCCTCAGAATCAAGTTCTTCAACAAGATTTTCTTCTGTTTCGTCACACATTGATCGTTTCTAGAACAACGGACATTATATGTATTTTGAGCAATTTGTATCTATTTCTTTCAACTAACAATAGGCACAACACACACGCACACTTTTTTTGTTTCTTAATAGTGCTATATAACAGACAGTAACACCTGTTGTTGTCTTATTCTCTCTTTCTTATTCTCTTGGTTACATCTTCATCATCAATGCATCGATCAAAATGTACAAATAAAGCAAAGTACTCATACCATCCTATAGGATATGTTGAAAGATGAATGAAAGAATCGTTGTCGAGATAGAGATCAACAATCGTGAGACGCAAAAGTAGCCTGATTAGTTGCAACTGGTGGTTGAATGAAACCTTCAGGCAATGTTATTGTGATGGTGATGATGATGATATGGTACCCGCGACGACAACGTCGGTACAGCTTTCTCTCACCATTACTCTCTGTTTTCTTTCTTTCTCTGCCTCTCTTTCTCTCATCATGCTTCCAATCTTTGTAGTCATATCAAATAAAGAACATTTGTAACTAGATAGATGATGAGTATAGGGAACACATCAATACTACCGGAAAGAACGACAAGATTGGCGTATGTGTTTATATGTACATTCTTTGATTGGTGGGTGATGTGAGTCGACAAAGAACTATTTCTTTTGTCATGGGTAAAGGACATGACATTGACGAAGCCATTATTGATAGATCGGCATCCGATTGCTCTCTTTTTTTCTCGTGCTCTTTTCAATCACATAAATGCGTAACCATAAAGTTGAAGTGAAATAAATCAAAAAAAAATTTAAGAAAAATGATTATTGATGCAGATCAATGATGATCGAAAAAATAAGGTACCAAATCGCCGCCCTTTCTTTCTTTCTTTCTTTCCCTCTCTCTCTCTTGTAATTCAAAACGGTTGTCGATTGCATACATACATACATACATAGATATACCAATGCACTGGTAACATTTCGGCAAATATCATCTTGGTGATAATTGCCAGTGTGCATCGAAACACATACATATACACAAGAAAAACAAACAACCTACGCTTGTGTGCATTCACGAACATCTAGACACACCTGTCTCACATTCCTGTATTACAAAAAAAGAGAAAAAAAGTTAGGAAGTTCTTCAATATGTTTCTTTCTTTCTTGGTTGAGTTAATTGAAACATATTCGTAACTATGCACAAAAACAAGCGAATGTTTCGCGTTGAAATTTTATCCTACTTATTTTTTGTTTTTCTAAAAAAAAGGCATGATATTTTTCTAATACGTCTATGAGCTACTCACGATCGTGGACGAATGAAAACGGTACGACACCATCATGTTCTAGTAATGATCAACAGGCAACGATTTCAAATAATCATTCGACAGAAAAGAATGATAGCATAATAGAAAAGAATCGAACTTCGCATAATATACGTTCGGAACAGATTATTGTTCATCAGTGGTTCTTATCCGATATTCAATCTTTGAACAATCAACAACAAGATCTCTACGTACAATCAAGTCCATTCGGTTGTACAGGTGAAAATGGTTTTTTGAGTTGGATTATTCGTTTTTATCCAATTGCGCCGAAATCATCAGAGTCTGGAGATATACTTACTTCTACTGATAATAGTGAGCATTTTATGAATCCGGGTGATAGCAGTGTCCCAAATAAAATTTCAAAAGATGATAAAAATCCATATCAAGCTTTACTTAGTAATCTTCAAAAGATTTTAAATGACAAGGAAAATACGAGTTCATCAACATATATAGAACCTCTTACTCGATTGTTTAATGAAATTTTAATAAAACCAATAGCAACAACGATATTAGAAGAAGATCTTGAAAAAGTTAATCTATCCAAAGATACAACTAACGTTCCAATATTAAATCATGATTTATTAAAAACTTTATCACAATATTCCATTACAAAAAATGAACAATCATCATCATTATCAGCATCGTCATCGTCATCGTCATCCAATCATTCTTCCTATTGTGCATTTGAAATTCTAAAAGTCAATGGACATGAGCAATCTTCTCAAGCACTTTTCGAAACACACTATCAAAGTAATTATTTGCATATAAATTGCGATGAATATTTTCATCTTTAATGAATAGTATTTGAGGTAGCTGATTATGGCATTTTAAGTCTACTGAAAATTGAAGGTCGTCATCAAGTTCATTTTAATAGAGCATTGATTAGCTTACCTTATGATACAATCTTTTCTACGTCGTCGAATAATATTTTACTGTCGATTAAATTGATTATATATGAATTTTCATCAACAGTTGATAATTGGAAAAATACGACTTTTAAAAATTTATCATACAGAGAGCCATGTGATATGAATACATCAAGTGCTGACACTAGAAGAATTTGTAATCCTATATCTATAATGGAACTATCATCAGGCAATGTATTTTGGTCTATGGCAATTGAAAAACGTTTCACTGATATAATTATAAATGCTTCTGACGGTCAAGAATTTCATGTCCATCGACTTATTGTTTGTGCAACATGTGAAAAATTTGCCGAACTCATTACTATGAATCAAGAAACGACTAAAATTCAACTAGATTCAATTAATGGAACTGTTCTCAAACGTATTTTAAAATACATTTATACAGGTGAAATAGAGATATGTGTTGGAGAATTTTCAATCGATGAAATTCGTGATCTATTGAATGCAGCTGATCGACTTCAATTGTTTTCCTTGGAAAATATTTTAACCAAAAAATGCTTGAATCATATAACAGAGAAAAATTGTTTCGATCTGTTAAAAATAGCTGATGATAAACAAATAAAAATTCTTAAAAATCGTATTCTTACATTTATATGTCAACAAAATTCACAGGTATAGGCTATAAACAAAAGAATCTTTTTTTCTTCATAAAACGTAATATCGAATCGAAAATATTATCGTCTTTCGATTCATCTATTAGTGCTCGATCGAGACTCTGAATATTTTTTAGTATGTAACGAAGCAAAATTATCTACCAGCATCCGAGTCTTTTGATAACGTAGTACACTGTTATAAAATGCTTGAATAAATGCTGTAATAACTATTAACAAACAAAGAAAAACATTACGTAATGTCGACTTGAAAATTCACATAGAAGCAGTCAGTTTCATATCACTCGTTATAGTCATACTCTAAAATAGCTTATTAGATGATTCCATTTTAGGACAAAGGTATATTCAGTCACATGACAGTTTTGCAAGAGCTCTGTCTTGTTAGAATCTATCTTGAGTAACACTTCAGAATTCAATCTTTTTTTTGTCTTCTATAACTTTATCCACTTACGAAAATACTATTAAACTGCTATGCATCTTCACAACAATGATCAAACATGCGGAATACTACTCAATGCATGCGTAGCTCATTTGTATTCATATAAGATACACTTTTTCGATCCAAAAGTAATGTGTCGATTGAAGGATTGCTCATTCGGTTTTTGTTATAAAATGAATTCTTATAAACGTTTGTAAATTTGAATATTTTGATTAGAAAGTAAAAGAAAGAGAATTATTATCAACATCATTTTCTAATCGCCGGCGATGTTAATAGCAGTTACATATTTTTAATCGCAAATTTTTGCCAGTTTTCATAAAATAATTGATTTATTATTGATACGCATATCACTGACTATTTTTCAACATTTAGATATTGAATACTGATGCATGGCAACAATTCCTTGAGACTAGACCTCATCTCTACAATGTAAGTATATTTCCATGCAACAACGAACAAACATAAAAACATATAATGATTATTATTATTATTATTATAAAGTTTTTTTTTCTAATGCAGGAAACTTTTGTGAATCTTCTCCGCCTTAATCATCTTCAAAAATCAATAATCGAAATAAATTTCAAAAGAAAAACTTCTAATTAGAATTTGTTTTGTTTTGTTCAATTTATTTTTCATCGTACATAATAGTTAATAGAAAAAAAGAGAAAAGAAAGCAGTCTCCATTTATATGACAGAGATAATAGGAAAACAAAAAAAAAGAGAAAACCACAAAGGTTGTATACAAGCAATAAGAACAAATCGGTCATTTGGTTGTGTTTAATGGTGCACATGAAAGGATTACATGGAAGACCGAAAGGAATATAAAACACAAAATACGGTATGTGTGCGTGCGTGTGTGTGTGTGGATGTCCCTCAGTTATTATTATCATCATGATTAATAATCTGCTGTACAACAACAATAAAGAAAAAGAACGAAAGACAATCAAAAATGGGTGTGTACGTGGATCATGGAAGAGAGAAAGGTGTGACCCGTTTGACTTTAATAACTACTGAAGAAACATCGGTGATGGTGGCAATGGATTCAAATAATACTTGTGTATGTATTTCTATAAATAAAAAAGAACAAAACGAATCGGTCATAGATCATATTGAATGAACGGCAGCGTTGTATTATCTTCATTGGTTTGTAAATCAGAAGATATTGGTTTACATTCGAGTCTAAAACAAATAATTTGTTGATTTTTTTTTAAAGTTTTACTTTGTTTTTTATTTTTTGAAATCAAAATCTACATACACTAAATCAAGTAATGTATTCATTGAATTCGTTAATCCAGTCGTATGTCTGTAAAGTGATAAACGTTTTCTTAGATTAAGTGCAATATGTCGAGCATCGTTGAGTCTTTCCAATAATTGTAGATAGACAGAACTATCTTCATGTTGCTGTTTTAAATAATCTTTCAAGGAATCGATTATTTTTTGATAAAGTTCAGTAACTGTTGCTGATAATGGTGAACGATGATATACATAATCTGAAAATTACAAAAGATAATCTTTCAAATCAATAGTAAAAATGTAAACGTTTATTTTTATACCAGGATTATTTGAATCAAGTAATAATATAGAAGATAATGTTGCTGCAATAATAGAATCAATTTTTTGAAGTTTTAATGTTGATCCATAATCATAAATTTGTTGTGCAACATCACCAAGTAAATAATTCATTTGTACTTTATGTACAACAATACCAGAACATAATATAACACGATCACCATCAAGACGTGATGCTGTACGAAGTACAATTTGTTCCAATAAACAATTCGAATAAAGACGATCACGTTCATTATTTTGTATTGAATAAAATAATGAAAATTTATCAACCCATTGCTTAATAATATCGCATGAACGTATGAAAGCATCATAAACAAGTAATTTTTCTTCACATAAACTTTCTTTATTTGTCACTGTTCGATACTAGAATTACAAAGATGGAAAAAGCATGTTGTTTATATAATAACAGTTTGCTTAAAATTTTAAATACAATTTAAAATAATCCTTTAGAAATCAAACAAGGATATAGTTCATATTAAATCTTTGACA
Source organism: Rotaria macrura (assembly GCA_900239685.1). Taxonomy (NCBI): domain Eukaryota; kingdom Metazoa; phylum Rotifera; class Eurotatoria; order Philodinida; family Philodinidae; genus Rotaria; species Rotaria macrura. The sequence continues at coordinate 187,238 of OENT01000016.1, forward strand.
ATACATTAACAATGACTTTAACGGCCCGATGAAACTTTACTGATCTATCAACCATTATCGTAGATCTTTTAAATTTTCCCTATTTTCACCGGTGGACTCCTATTTACATTCTAAATCTTGAGCGTGAACAATGGTTTCTATCGACTTTTAGAATAGATGAAAAAAAACTTTAATTCTTACATTCAACTTGCTGAAATCAAGACTGGCCGGATTTGGTATGGAATCATTGTAGAAACGACAGAATTGAGTTTGAAAACTATTTGGTTGTCGTGAACTCGGACTTTTTGGTTTTGATGGTAGACGGCCTCGACGGCCTTTCAATGCATCTGTTCGAACAACTAAACAGAATAGAAGAAGATGCCATGTCACAATCTAACACATGGGGCTTTTCTCTTCGTTCTTTACCTTCTTTATCCATGCCAACAGCAATACATGTTTGAAATCGACAATACTGACATCGATTGCGACGTCGTTTATCAACTGGACAATTTTTATCTGCCAAACACACATATTTAGCATTCTTTTGTACTGTTCGCTAAATAAATAAATCAATAAGAATCAAATCATGTTCAAATCTCCATAAATATATATATATAAATTGAATAATTTTTTTTTTCTTTATTTATATATCTGATTGAAAGAGATTATCCAGCAGTAGACAGTTTAACTTACTTTGAAGAATCCTTTGCATCCTACAAAACAGAACAGAAGCCGACAGAGAAAAAAGATACTGATAAAGAATAAAGATAATCAACTTACCTTCACAAGTTCGAACACCATAATGCTGACATTGAGCTGAATCTATACATAAATAAATAAACATAAAATATCACTATATATATATATGTGTGTGTGTGTGTGCATGTGTGTTTAGAAATCAATCACCTTGACAAACAGCGCATAATTGTGATGGAGATACATCAGCATTTGGAGAAACTCGTTGATTACCGACTAATTTAAAACGCATATCAATACTAAATGATAAGAGAAGAAGCAAATTATGTTCTAATAACAGGAGAATACTATTATAGAATTCTGTACCCAAAATCATGTTTCAATTGTGAATTATACAATCGCATCTGATCGGCATGAGACACACCGTAAGGTCCAACTGGATAAGATGTTTGTAGAAGACCCGTTGGTGAATATGATGAGTAAGCACTTGTTGCCGATGGATGATATAATGGTGCACCATAATCATCGACGCTAAGGCTAAAGTTAGTATTATTATTGTTATTCGCTGCATTCGTACTAGTTGCCGATGCTGCTCCATTAACATTACCTATTAAACCAAGCGAGACAAAGAACAGTAAGTAAAATTTATTTAATATGAAAATAAACTTGACTCTTTCTCCATGTCGTCTTACCATAATTACTATGCGGATCGATGGCAAATGGGGTTGGCATCATTGTCTCTTGTTTTACTGCCGTATTTAAATATGCTGTTGATTGTGGTGGTGATGATGTTGTTGCTGTTGATGTACCATCATATGGACTGTGACTGCTTATATTTGTTGTTGATGTATTTCTATTATTATTATTATTATTATTATTATTAATATTACTAGTTGCATTAGATGTATTAGTATTATTGTGACCCGTCTTTGAGTTCAGTATCGATGCATTATAGTAATCAGCTGATGATGAATAACCACTACTCGTAGCGAATGAATGAGATGGAGATACATCGGAACCGTTAATACCAGTACCATGAGAGGATGAAGTTCGTTCTCCATTTGATGAAGTAGTCATCTGTTGAAGGTTTTGTTGTTGCTGCTGTTGTTGTTGTTGATGATGATGATGATGAATGTGATTTTGTGAAACGACATAATCAAGAGAATTTTGTAAGGTTAGATAATCTGTTGGTACAGCGGTATTCGTACCACTATCGTGAGGTGTGACGAAGTCAGTAGTAAATGGAGAAAAGAATTCTGTATAAGGATTTGACGATGAACAATACAATGTTGATGGATGTTGTGAATGGTGAGGTGGAAGAAGATGAGGATGAGTCAGGTGATGATGATGGCCATACAAGTCATTGGTGACCCCAACACCTGGTCCACTAACGCCAAGATTATCGGTATTCATGATGCGGGCACTAGAAGAAATGTTTTCTATATAGCGTTTTTCTTTTCTCAAAATATTTAGCATGGTACTTTTTTTAAGAAAAATTTCTTTCAATAGCAAAAAAATTTGATTAGAAACGATTCTTTCTTTTATTTTTAGTTCATCATTAGAATAATAATAATATATTCGTGTGTATACAAGTCGGAAAAGGTCGACCAACGAACATAGTTGGATACCCTTTGTGGCATTTGGCACGCGTTTACTTGCTTATTCTTGTTTCTATTATCCTGGCTCATATTACTGTTCATGCTCATCATCATTACCACTCTCCAATTTACTGTTCGCTTTCTCTTCTCTCATTTTTTTGATAATCTCGAGTTAATTATAGGATTGCTTGCAATTTGACCAAGTCTTTGTATCTGTCTACTTGTATGTTTACATTATACGAATACCCCGTTGTTGATTCTGACAGTTCGAACACGTGTTGTTCGCTTTCTCATTCATTAAAGATATAGACTCCTGATCTTAAATTATTTCCAGATTTTCTTCTTTTCTATACAATAAAAGAAAAGAAGAAGAAAAAAAAACGACGGCGATGATAATAATTGCAAAACATCTCGCAGCTAATTCAATTCGCTGACAGCGTATACATGAGCATTTGCGTATGTGTATGTGCGGTATTCAATATATTTGATGATGATATGTACAGGATATCCGAAAGGGACAGCACGTAGAGGCGAGTTGAACTGTAACAACTAGTATCCTGTCAACACAACAAGACAAAAAAGAATTGAACATCCGGATGATGAATGAGAAAACAAGCAACTTCAAACATGAAAATCAGTTATCTCATGGACAAGATCATAAAAACAATAATTTTCTCGTGTATTCTATGTGACGACATATCGATTAGACATTCTTTTTTCTTTGTTTTCTCTAAACTCAATTACATGGTCATTCATCATTGTCTATATCGGAAAAGTTCAGAGAAGAAATAGATTTAGTAAATCTATGTGTGTATGCATATATATATATATATATATATATATTTGTGTGTTTGTGTGTACATACATATATATATATAGATAAGTACATAACAAGTGAATAGAAATGCTCAGTTTAATTCACTTGCTCATCTTAATTCAATGTTTTTATAATTATTTCATGACGATCAAAGCTATAAAATAGTCATGCCGTCAACACACACACACGCACACTTCTAAAACTTCATTAGCTATAGTAATATGTACACATACACATGTAGCAATCATTTACATGAGGATCATTTCAATAAAACAAATTTGCCGCCATTAAACACATGTGTCAATGATTGACAGGTACAAGTTTATAAATGAGTTTGAAAACCACAAGACAACTATGTACCTATGGAATTATTTCCCTTTTTGATACTTTACATATATATTCAAGTAGATGATTGCGTACATGTATGGTATACACGTATACGTATGCATGTATCAATATATATTGAGATGTCCATCTCGTAGAAATTATAGAAATTAAACATAACTAACCTTTTATGTCGCGCTACGATGACGACAGCGGGCGGGCGTGTGCCCAAAATGGCATAAAAAGAATGTTTAACATTTTTAGAAATGACGCGACCTTATCGTTGTGCATGTACACATAGAGGCATACACATAGGCAGTGGCCACCAAGAATAAAGAGAGAAAAAAAAAGAGAAAAAAAAACGACGATATTCTCTTTGATAATACATTGACTTTTCGCTTCTAAATATCAGTGAATAGCGCTCCGAAAGTTCAGCGTTAGAGCACATGTATATACATATAAAGACGAGACAGTCGTCATCGTCATTGCTCGTTTCATCAACGGTAAGATACATCATTTCTTAGTTTGTATGTGAAAAACGATCGGAAAACTGAGAATCCGTCGAACATTGAAGATCTTCGAAATGGACTAAAATGGTCGATACAAATATGATCACTTCTGATTCGGAAACTAAAATGATTGGACGATTTTATTCAATAATCTTATCCAATTGAATCTATCTATTGTGAACTCATAGATACGAATGATCAACTAAGATCTTCGTTCTAACGTATACTTATCGTCTATTTTTCGACTTATTCTACTGATCAACAACAAAAACTGAAGTAATCTACGTAGGTAATATTAAATACGAAAATTAATACAAGCAATAATAGCACATATGTTTTGCTATTGTTGTTTTTTTTGTTTTGACAGGCATACGATAGACCATAGTGTTCGTGAGTGTATATCTATAGGATTCAATAGATAGGGAAAAGATCGAAGTCCATTCGGTAATTTTAACCGTTGGGCATAAAGAAGAAGAAGAAGATTATTGTGAATTCCCCGAATAAATGTCACTATGGTTCTTTTCCTTTCCTTTCCTTTTATTGACATCGATATTGTTAATGTCATCAGCATTTTATTTCCTTTTTTTTAATCGTATTGATATGTCATATTGAAGACGCAAATAGTTCTTTCGTTTTTGATTTAGTTCTCTTTTTATTTCAGTGAACGATTAGTAATATCATTGCAGGTGTATATGATCAGATGCCAAAATCACTTGAGCAAAGTAATCAGAAAAGAAGACCAAAGATCACTTACCTAAAGTGCGAAAAATGTTGCTGCCGTGAATAGATGACACAACTTTGAAGCGTGCGTATGTGAGAGACTATAAATCTAATGAAAATACCATTTATTCAAAAAGGTCAAAATCAGTTTGATTGATAAAGCGAGATACGATGAAGAAAAAAAGTATACGCGTTAGAAAGACTTCTCTTCCAACAAAATGTTCTCTTTTTACGGAGGGAGAAAGAAAAAGAGAGAGAGAGAGAAATTCACACATAAGACTAACTCCGCTTTTTTTCTTCTTTTTCTCTCTTACCCATTCGCATATTTGCATTTTTATACAATAAAAGAAGTGTGCGCGAGCAGGCGAACGAGTGGGAGAGTGAATATCCGATTTCTTATACTCATATAGCACTGTGTACGCGCATACGCTTATGTGTGAGTAGAGAGAAGAGACAAAAAAAAGAGTCCAATGAGAATAAATCACGCCGTTTTTTTACAATACTCAGCCACCAATCATAGTTCAATATGAATTCTACATGAGGAACGTATACATCTGCTGTGAGATAAACAGAATAGGAAGAAATAATGGATAACAAGTTTTCAAACGGTAATAGTAAATGTCCAAATAAAATACGAAATAAATAAAACAAAAAATAATATTTATGTTTTCTAACGATGCAGATGATCAAGAATATATGTTTGTCATTGATGAAAGAACAATGTGAGTGTCAGTAATACATTTACAAGAAAATGTCAAGCTTACTTGTTGTTGTGTCGTTGAGTCGATCACGTCCTCGAATTTTCATTATTCATCATCACCATCTCAAATCGCAAAAGTTATGGAGGATCGACATTGTGCACACATAGACATACATACATATCGAGAGAAAGAAAGGTAGATAATAGAAGAAAGTGAGAGATAAAGGAGACATAGTAAAAAAATCTTTATTCTTGTTTCTACTGCTGCATACATACTTTCGTTTGTTCGTTCTTTTTCTTTTCTATTTACTTTGATCCCCCTTTCACATTCATTCATCCAGCTTCTACACACACACTCAAGTACAAAGATTAACATACACCTTCGAATGGATGACGCAGCATAGATTTCACGTTTGTTCATCCATCGTAACGTGCTGTCGCGCCATCAGATGGGCTCTTCGTATTCTTTTCATATAGACAATGACAACGACCGAATTTTGAGCTCATTCGGATTGTTTAAACAAACAACAATGAAAATCTAGTTTGATGAGAGTGAATATGCGTATGCGAATGCGTGTGTGTGTGTGTGTGTGTATACATATACGTATATGTCAATAGTCTGTGTGTGTGTGTGCGTGTGTACTTCCTCTGTACGACGAGACACAAATAGATAGAAGAATTGGGTTTTGTGTACCGTTGTCTTTATTTCTTCTTCTTTTTTTTCCTCATGCAATCAATATCTTACACATAAAGATGATGAAGTGAAAAGAAATGTGATTGATACCTACCAATAGCGCCAGTAGCATTTGTCCATTGTTTTAATAAATTCAGAAGGCAAAAAGAAAACAAAGAGAAAAAAAGACTTTTACGACAAAGATGAAGTCCTCCGAAACGTCAACGAGACGAGAAAATAATTATTGCCTTTCGATCCGATAATAATAGCAGATTCTTGCTACTATTTTTACGCTTATCTATTTCTTTCGTTCCATTCTTATTCTGGTCTTAAGCATACAATACCATGCAGCCAATTAACGTATTAATGAGAAAATAATTAAACAAGCATCAGCGTCTTTTCTTCTTTTCTGTTAGCTTGCCTATAACTGGTCTAGCTTGAGTGACATAAACAATTGTTCCCTATCGTTTTCTTTTTCTCCTTCTGGTATCATCCATCCATTGATTAATTCCGAACAAGACAAGATTTTCTCGTCTTATTGTTCATTACTTTCAACTTCGTCCTTTTTCCCTGTCTATTGTTCGATTTGTAAATGGCAACTTGATTAAACTGGCTAGTGTAATTGAGTATCACTACATCAAACATCACAATTCGGAAATGAATACCTTTCATTTTCTCCTTTCTTTTTGTAAATGCCATTTTCGAGTGATTACACTGAAAAATAATTGCCCTTCAATCTCTCCGCCCCGTATATAATACGGTCGATTCGGCACGGCACGCTCTCGCTTCAACCCTATCCGATGTCAACACACATACCTAAAAGCGTGTCTGTACGCATATGTCCAGAGACGAATCTATCTAAAATCCATTCGATATACATACAGATAGAGAGGAGACACATGTATCAGCAGACATGTGTATTTAGATTCATTCGTCATTCATGATATTGAACATTGTGTCTTGTTGATGAGTTATTCATCAGCATTAATCACTGAACAGAAGCTGCTACATCCTTCTACCAATGCTATCAGTAACGACCGCCCCGTACGATCAATCTATCAGTTGTGTAAATGGAAAAAGAATAATAGATCATCAATGTCTTCTTCCATGCTATTCCCTTGCTGATATTGAAGTAGTCTGTATACTGACTTTCTATTTGTTACTTTGAATCAACGCATTAGGCAATAGTCGCCTCTGTATGATGACTTAAATTTTGATTGAAAAAGAAAACAAATAGATATAACAAACGTTTGAGATTCACATTACAAAGGCGGTGTACGCCTCAATAATATGACGATTACGTACGCGTGTCTGTGGCAGACTACTAGATCGAATTGCCGATGATTTTAAATTCGAGCAAAGCACGAAAAAATAGAAAATTAATCTATGCAGTTGGCACAAATATGTTCCGCGTTTTTTTCATTCTCGTCCGATTTGCTCGAGAAATACCATCTTTCATTCATAGCTAGTCATCGCAGCAAAAAAGCATAGTGTATAGCCAAATGACAAGGATTAGCCATTGCTTGCTGAAGATAATGATAGTTGATATAGGTGTAGAAGAGCATGCATCGTGTAAAAGCAAACATGACACATGTATGTATTACAATGACAATATAAAAAACAACACACAAGACGTAATAAGTAAAATTCCAAAATACTATTATAAATAATCATCACATCTCTTCTTTTTTTTGCTTTTTATAAAAATATTTTATTTTTTATAAATTCTTTTTTTCTAAAGAATGAATAAATGAAGAATAACATGAAAATTCATCTTTACGATTTAGCATTAAAGATAAGTAATTAGTTTGATTATCGAGTGTTGATATCTGTGTTGTCTCTTTATGTTTATTGATTTGTTTTTATCGGCATCATCATTATTTCTGATATCTGCTGTTAAACATATACACGAACGGTCAGCTCAAGTGGCAAACTTGTTCGTTTTCTTTTTACTGTCAGAAAAACAAACAAAACAGAATGATCAGATTGTCAGTTGAGAGAAACAGCAAATATTACACATAATTGTTGTATTTTATAAGGGTGATATTGATGTCACAAGTATAAAAAAAGAAGAAGAGCAAGTGTGATTTATAACGATAAAATGTTTTGATGATCAAATAGATTGAGAATATTTATTCAGTCGAAATGAGTATGCACAAAATTTTGATGCTTGATATTGGACAAACACAATAATAATCATTTTAGATTTTGACGCCGACGACACTTTATGACCTATGCTCACTTCAATATCTTACTTGATATGTGTATACATATGAATACATGAAAAAAAAATTCGCTGATATCCTAATGATCATTGACTATATGCCTATGCATATTCACATTTATGACGAAGCATATAAAAATCCGACTAATTGATCCATGATGGAATTATGAGATAATAATATGCTACAGAATTCATTGGCCATAAATATTATTTTGACATCAAGCTTTCTTCAATCAAAGAATATGATCATTAATCAACCATCAATATGTTACCAAGTTCACGCATAATATAGATATGTCATCACTGTGAATACATTACATATATTGATATAATAGACATAAGGTAGTTACTTTTCTGCGTGAAGTCATCTTTATAAAAGCATGATGTACTCCATTTTTTAGAAAAAAAATCAACTTCACTCAAATACTATCGACATTTGTTGCTTGTTACAAGTTCAGCAAAGAGATTTAACTCATTATTGGTGTTGATATTATTTTATTGCATGTATGAATGATTATTTTAATAGAAGAACTCATTGCAACATATCACCATGGCCAAGCGTTACGGAATTTCATTTTTTGAGATTGTAGCCTTTGCAACTGCTTTGTAATACAAGCAAACTTTCGGAAATTTTTATCAGAAATAGAGCTTGTTTAGATCTATCACCAATAAAGATTTCATTCATTTCTCTTCTACTGCAACAGAGTCATATCACAAAAAGTAACCGTTACGGAATTTCAAAAAACTTTAATCTTTTTTAGAGTGAGTAGGAGGAAATCATCTTTATACGAAAGAACGAAGAATTCAAATTAAGGTAGCATTCAAAAGTTGTTGCGCTTCCAACAACCTGTTAGAATATCAGGTCTCTTCAGATCCACTTTTGCTGCATCAAATAAAAAAGCTTAAAATATCGCTCGTTACAGAATTTCATTTTGTTATGGAATTCCACATTTTCGCTAATTTATAAAGTGGAGGTTTCATGACTTACCATTTCAAACCATAAAGATAAAACTGATCTTCTTTTCTGATACATGAGTACCATGCAAACAGTCTTATCATTGCAGTATGTTCTTTTTATTCTTACAATAAAATCTCATAAAATCTTCCGACAAGGTTTCAGAGAAAAATAAAATCTATCAACGTCAAAAAGCTGCACCTTTTGAATAAAATTACTCGATAGGTTTTTAGTGCAGCACGCATCGGGGAAAAACTGGAGTGTATATCACTCCACTAAAGTTTTCCAGAAGTTTGATAAATTGTTGGTAACACACTTTCGATTTTCGCGACGGTTTCTCTTAATTTTCAATTTTAAACATCTCCCACACAAGAGCACTGATCGGTGGCCGTGCCGATATTGCTATGATCAATCATTTTCAGAAAGCAAACGAATGAATGCATGTAACATACAAGTACAATCCAGTAGTTAAAAATAAATCTCTATTCGTTTTTTGCTTATACGCGGTGAAAAATATAATATGATACATTCTAATTTATTTCAATCAATATTGACTTTCATTTAAATAGGGAATATGCTTGAAAGATTTTATAACGTATTCTATCATTGTCGATTCACTCTTCTTTATGAAGATCTTTTCGTTTTGCTAGATACTTAAGACATAAAAGAAAATATTGAGTCAACAAACCTTTTTTGTTTTCCATGATAAATACTCATTGAAGTTAAATAATAAAATCTATTAAGATTAAATTCAAAACATACACGTTCGAAAACAAAACATGCTTAATGGAGTATAATGTATTTTGTGACCAGTCAAGAATAAATCAATATAATATATTCACACATCTATTAGTTTCACCGGGAATAAATTCAAATAGTTCGATTTAAAACAATCAATTGTTTTTATTTTCATCATTATACTTTTATGAGATGATGAATTGAATCAGTATGCTTCATATTTGAATCGATGATGTTTATATACTTCTCGCTTATGTTCAAACTCAATACTTATGTACATGCCGGAGAAAAATGAATGCTAGTAGCTACGTGAAATGAATAAAAAAAAGATTTTCGGTCATCTAGATTTTAATGTTAGATATAGCTTATTACCATGATGTTCTTCATAGAATAAGTAATAACATTTTTAGTGGACATAAATCTAGACAAAAAAAGAAGACGTAGATTGTTATAGGAATAGATTTTACTTCAAACTTTAATTCTGAAATAATTATCATTCAATATGTACTAATCGTTGAAATAGAAAGGATCAGCTCTTGAGAGTTTTTCATTTTATTTAGTGTTTTTCTTCTCATCGAATATGAAATCATATTCTTCAATCCGGTCGAATACTCTAGCACTTGGCTGAGCCCCAGAATCAATGAAATGCTAACTTTTTAATATTTTTTATCTTGCTCAAACTTCTGCCTTATGTTAAAAATAAAGAGTGGACAGTCGATTTTGACCGTTGTTCAAAAAATTATTTAACTTGATAATTTTAATTTTAACTAAGAAGTTTCAAAGGATGTTAGTTTTTGTGTTGGTGCTGGGGGAACGATCTAAATATTGCGTATGTTCATGTAAAATTAAAGTATGATAACCGTAATAAGACAATAGAAATCTCTGTTGGACATTGATCAGTTGCCTCAATGAGTTTTAGTGTATAAATGATGTTGAAAGTCGGCTCCATTTGAGGTAAGCTGAGTCAGTATCGGGTAAGAATATGGCATTTCAATTAATGTGTGCATGTAGTTGTTTTCCTCATTCTCACTCTCATTCATGTACTGAGCTCAAATATAATGACGGATGCACATAAAAAGTCATAAAATAGGAAATATCTGGATTTAAACATGACAAAAGGATGATGCAAAACAGGAGGAAAATTTCCTTTAGTATATTTAAAATTGATTAGTCAAGTTTAGTTTTTTTTTATAGCGTAAGTATATTTAATAGACGCAAAGTTACATTATTTTATTCAGATGAAAACAAGGGTATATTCATACACGTAGAAAGAAGTTGAAACAAGACGTCGTCAAAAGAGCGTGTATATGTGAATCAAAAACAAACTGAAATATTGAGCAAAGAAGTTACAAGAAAAAAAAATACTATTTCATAAAGATCTTAGATGATAGCTGACATATCGGATACATTCAGTGTAAGATCATAACGTAGATATATATATATATGCATATATTACGAAATAATCTACGTAAGAAAAATAATACCAGAGTAATGAAATTTAAACAGGGCTTGAGACAGCTAAAAGTAAACATTCGTTGAGCAAATTCGTCATTTATTCAAAAATAGATGGTGCATCAGTTAGAAAAATAAAATGTATAAGACCATCAAGTAACAACGGGTTCATTCATTGATTACTGAAGTTTTGTGGCAATAATGTTTTGAATAGTCGAGAAGAAAACGCTTTGATTCATCACTTTTCCATACTTGAGCTCTTTTATACGATGATTCCATTAGTCTTCAGGGAAATTTTTTTCTGAACAACATCGTTAAGTGTAATAAAAACAAGAATTCGCACTTACACGTGTTGGACTTTCATTCTTTCAACAGCAACACTAGAGCGATTGAGAAAAAACAAGATTTGTATACTCGCACAGTTTAACATGTTTAGTTAATCGATCATATTTGAATTTAATAAAATCTGAATATCATCACTTTGACCAAGTGTAGATCATCTTAAGTTGCACAAACCGATATGTTATTTTTAGTTACAGCAAGGGGGAAAAACGATACTTCATCAACTTCAAAATGACTTTGGAAATACGAGTGAAGCACGCACTCCTGAAGTATCACTTCCAGCCTCCTCCCCCTCCCGCGCAATTGGTCGTGGTACTGCTGCGAAAAAAAGATCTCAACTTAACGAGTAATACCATGGGGTAAGTTATTATTCTTTATTTTGCCGGTCAATGTATTTTTGGTTCCAAATTCTGCCTAGACCGTAAAATAAAAAAATATTATCAAAAATTTCCCATTGAAACTGTGATACATATCTTCAAGACAAAAGACAGTTTTGAAAAAATGTGTCATTTACTTCTCACCAAGTCCTTTTTGCAATTTATCTACCCTTAACATACCTGAATTAGACTTTTCATCAAATATTTCTTTTTATTAGATCATGATGAACATATGTATCGCAATTTCAATGGGATAGTTTTTGATAAATGTGTTTGTATTTTACGGCCTCGGTATAATTAGGAACAAAAATGACATTGATCGGCATAATTAGGGAAATTTTTTCCATTGGCCGGCAGAGTTAGGTTCACTAAACTCTGTTTTGAGTAACTCTTTTATTCGGTTGATGTAAAACGTCGAGGACAATAAACTCGAATCATCTTAGAAAACATAAGAGTTCATGCGCCATGGTTCGAGGAATTTAATGATGTGTGTTTTATTATAGATAAATGCCATTTTCATAAAGCAGATTAACTTTTTCTAAAATCTAGTGCAATTTTACATATAAACAGCAGAATTAGGAACAAAAAATACATTGACCGGCAAAATAAACAACACAGAAGAATAGGATAAAAACTTACCCCCTGCTATTGTCACGCTCATTGTACGAAGTCATTTGAATATTTTTCAACACATATTACATCAGTTGATAGAGACATGTTTGCTCTATTCCGGGAAATAAAATTCAGATCTGTATGTCATTCAGAATGTGAGTTGTTGACATATTTCTGAGCACGTTGTTTTTCCGGCAGAATTAGGCTTCAGACTCTACCCAAGCAGACATAATTTTTCAGAACGGGCTCTAAAGCGTCCAAAAAATGAGAAAAAATGGACGAGTTTCGATAACAGTGTAGTTTCTGTATTAGGAGTGACAAACACTAATTTTCTCCACTTGAGCGTTGAATAGTGTTTTCAGTCAAAAAGCGCGTGTAAATGCATGAAAAGGCAAGAAGAAAATGGTAACCTTTTTGATTTTAAAGAATTTTTATTATGATCCAGTTATTGATAACGATTATGCAATAAACGACTACTTGTTCTCTTTTTTTATGCATTTACAGACTTATTTTTAACTGAAAACGTGATCGAAGGCACAATACGGTTCGGGAGAGATGGTGAGCGTTTGCCACTCAAAATCAGGTACTTCGATTGTCATTCGAACACGTCCACTTTTCTCGATTTTCAGTCCTTTTTGGACGGTTAAACGTGGTTTTGAAAAGTTTTGTCTGCCCGAATATGGTGTCTTATCTAAAGATGTCGTACATGAAATCGCATTTTATGACTAATGCGACAGCAAATGTTTTTTATAATTATGTTAGAGAATCAATACGTTTAGGCAATGACATACTCATTTTTCTCATGTTCTCCCGAGCACCACTATTTGACGTACGTGATCATTTCGATTTATTTTTGTTGTACTTGGTTATTTAACCAGCGAAAGGAATATGAATATCGGCCAATCTAGTGTGCCGTTACTCAGAAGGATGGTTTTTTCCAACCTAATTATTTTATCTTGAAATCAATCGATATTCAAATGACGTCGGTCTGAATCACTATCGTATAAAAACGTTGCTACATGCAGCTTCTGCTTCTTTATTAGTAAGATTGCATTTGCTTCTGTAGGAAATCACACTATGCAAAAAAAGCGGCTAGAATCGGGATGAGTACAACGCGTAGAGTAAAGAAATCTCGTAGTACCTATGAAATTTTAATGTAGACTCGATAAAACCAATGGATTTTTTAATACTCCATTATCTCGAGCTGCGTCTGACCTTTAATGTTGCTTTAAAAGCCCAAAAGATGGATGTTATGGACATTGTTATGCTTTGGAACAAGGTAAAAAATTTCATTGAAAACCGAAAGAGAGATAAAGTAATATTTTCTTGTACGTCCATACGATATTTAACACAGAGACTAAGGAAAGTTTCATCGATCTATATTTTGAACGCAACAAGTTTTAGACGTAAGTAAAACTACCCCTGGCAAAATTACATGGAATTACACTAGCCAAAGAGAAACGTTATTGGATTGAAAGAGAGAACCATCTCTAAAGAGACATATGTCACCTGATTTTTCTTTCCTAATCTTATCATAGTTCAATTATACACTCTTTTGAGGATTGATGTGTTTCAGGTTGTTCTAGATTTGTTTTGATTATGACTGACTTAGTTATTAACACATTTGAAAGTTTATCGTCAGAGTTATATATCGAAATATTTTCTTATCTTGATGGATACGGCATTTATCAATCATTCTATGGACTTAATAGGCGATTTTCAACGTTGGTACGTTCAACGATGGGCAAATATCTTGATTTACGTAAGGTGAATCTGGACGAGTGCCAACAGGTAGAATAGAAAATGCTTAGAAATAAATTTCAGTTACTGATTTTGAAGATTCTTCCTGTTATTGATCGATCACGTGTGACTACTCTCATACTATCAAACCAATACAATGACCAGCAAATTGATCTATTCGTAAATGATCATTTCGAACGCTTACGCTGCTTGGCACTACAATCTGTCGGTGTATTTATAGTTCATCAGATTCTTTTTCGCAATCTCTTCTCAAGGAGTTTGGAATCCCTCACCATTCAATTCAACAGCGATCAGTGTCCCGAAAAAGTGTACCATCTTTCACTTATGATTCTCAGCATCTGTTCTAACAAGTTAAAATCATTGAGATTTTTGACTTTAACAACAGCACTTGATACTAATGGAGACATACTTGATCTAGCTAATGTATGTGATTCGATTACGTGCGAATTGAATCGGACAAGTAGGGATCTATCATGTTAATATTTAAACATAACGAACCTTTGTCTGAAGGAATTGCACTGGCTTTTATCATGTGCTCCACGGTTACAGTCGCTAACTTGTATTGCTAGATTAGAGAAATTGATTCTCACTTATACGCCGATGGAACATTTGCACACATGCACGCTCATACTTTTAAAGACAGAGTTTAATGAATTAATTAACTTTTTGATAGCATGCCCGAGACTCAAGCGACTTAAAATAGGCATGATACCAGCTGGGATCGATGCGATCAATGATCACATGTGGCAAAATATTATAGAACAACACTTATTACTATTGAAACAATTCAGTTTGCATATGGTGACAGAACCATTGGGCATGTCAGTCGCCGAAGAACTAAGTACCGTAAATTTTCGTCGTGATTCGTTTTGGCAACAAAGAAACACAACTGTAACTACCTATAATTCGGATAGAATCAGTGAGACGAACGACTTCATCGAAATGGAGATTGAAATTCAGTTTGGTTGTGAACGATACTTCAGTGAGAATTCACAAAATGAGATAAACTACTCTGAACAAGATTCCTGAACATTATGTGGCACGATTTTATGTATATCTAATTAAGAACGAATGAATTCAAACCTGTCCATCTACTTTTAACACAAGCTTTACATGTATTTTGATTTCAGCAAAATGCACTCATTTGAAATAGATTCTACTACTAACAATTTATGTAACTTTTCAAGTTAATAAATCGAGAGGAGAAGAACTAGTCCAAAACAATCGTAGACCCAGAGAGAAGTATTGTATAAGAGAAGAAAAAATATTAGAAATCTTGATTCCTATCTTCTATTCTATTATTTTGTCTAAAAACAATTTTCGCAGAAGTGACATGATGCACATCATTATTCCGACAGCATCACTTATCATTTAAATCTATTCGATTCAGGACTATCAAACAAATCCGAGAACTACCAATTAACGATATTTTCGTTTTTGCATTCGTTGTAAGGTTTTTGCGAGATACAATAGAGAGTTGACTGAACTAATAATTTGAATGTGTTTGACATTATTTTATCAGTGAAACTCGATATTCTTCACGATAGAAACGATGAATTAAAATACAGGATGAATTAATCAAAATTGTACAACTATATGAAAGTTTTTTCTTCATTATCAAATTTAACTGCTTACTCAATGGCATGGCATCTCAAACCAATAATATATAGTGTGCCTCAGTTTACATTTACTCCTTCAAAAACTTCAAAATAAACTGGATAAATTTTACTAGTTAATATTATCGAACCACTTACTCAATGTTCTACAATTCTTTTTATCTAAAGTATCATCTTAAATATATTTAAAATGTTCTACTGTGATAATTATTAAACTTTTTCATATGATATAGAATTTAATCGACTATATTCTTATATTACATACACGCTGCAACATACTGTATACCTTGTTTCAATTGTTTTCAGCTATATAACATGTAAGTAATTTCATGCTTTTTTTCTGTCTTTATTGTCGATATCTTTCTAGGAATTTTTCACTAGGATAAATATCAGATGATATTTATGCGACTAGTTTCAAAATATGATTCTTTCGTGTTTGAACCATGTCCAAAGTGTACTCTTACCAATGAAGTGATGCGTTATCATGAATAGACAGGCATTAAGTCTTTCGTTGATGTATTAAATCTAATATTGATAAATAATATCATTTTCTCGATTAATAATTCTCGAACATGTTGACCAAAAATATATGCCAGACTGCATAAAAACAAGATGGTCATTTCCATCAAACATCGAATATTGGACGTTTATACATCTTGTTGTACATTGGATCCTCAACATCAAATGGAAAGGTGGAACAATATATTTTTGTAAACGATGTATGAGTGTATTCCTTTTCTGAATTCAAGTTCCTTCAAAATTTGATTTATTAACCTATATGAAATAATTTTATTCGTGTTGAATCAACATTGACATGTTCGAACAAATACAAATCATTGTTTCTTGTTAGTGAATTTTTCAAATAGGTTTCATATTGTTTGATTTTTCTTGTAAAGCATATCAAATATGTGCTAATGGACTGGCCAATATGTCACATCTATATCATTTTAAAGCCCCAGTTCAAATAATAAAATTTGACTAGAATCTCGTCAATCTTGCTAACCAAATCGCGATAAAATTTGGCGATTGTTACATGTTAATCTTTTCTTCTAATCTTTTGTTAACTTAATTCGTCCGAAGTTACTGTAGACTATTCATTTTTGGTTATCTATCCTTTACGTAATAGGCACATGAATAATATCTGAAACGATCGATTTGAATTATCGATAGAAAACTTTAGTAAAATATCAGGCTGCATACGCTTGACACTGAATCAATATTACATGTAAACGAAAATGAAAACGTCATGCCAATCTAGCTGGCTCTGTGATTGTGTCTAGTAAAAACTAGTAGAGTTCATTGCAAAATTTATTATTGTGACACTGTAATGCAATAATAGAGTATTCTAAATTATACCTTCAAAGATAACATCTGAATTAGACATTAACAGAATAGTCACATATGACAGTAGTGGTGACCAGGTAGCTTGTAACTAGAGCATGACTGTGGGTTAGAATATTTAAGTAAAACAAAAGCTAAACAAGGAAAGCAACGTACCTTTCTATAGTAATTGGTACATAAAAATCAATGCTTATAAAACATTATTGTTTCATATTTAATCTGCATAAAATTGAATAAACCAAGAAGATCTGATCATATAAATAACGACATTACTATTATTCTGATATATTGTAGGTTTTTGTGTTTTTGACTTTTATATGCATTACTTAAAGATTCATACTTGAATGCTTCCTTAACTGTGATACTCTTTGAAAGACAAATAGAAGCATCATCTTCATAGAACTATCAATTTTTCAACTCCTTTTTAGCAACAACAAATTTAAATCCAGCATAAATTTCATTGATACCAAGTTAAGTTTTTGTAAAATATCCATGGCTCGATCGTTCTAATGAACTATACCCGGAACCCTTTCTCACTAGATATACTTATTTAGTGAGAATTTTTAATTCCAATGGCTATAAACGTCGAATCAACCATAAATACTCCCTGAATACATTCGTGACTGTGACAAAAGAAATATGGTCACGTTGATGTTCAGTCTAAATCTACGTACCAATATATAGTTGAGACAAAAAATACTGCTATGTAGACAATATATTTTTACGTTAACAAAAAATATATAATTAGTGTTACAATTTCGGTCAATGGTGTTCTTAAGTATCAAATCATTTTTCTCATGCGATTCTAATTACAAAAATACAATTTTGATTTGAATTTGTATGTTATTTCTGTTTACTTTTTGCAGATGCTTGCTAATATATAATAATTTAGTTTCGATAGGTTTCATTGTCAGCTTCTATCTGCAGTATTCTTTCTTCAATCGTCTCATCGATGATTGTAGACAATGTCTGAATTTGTTGATTGTATTAAATATCATCTATGGCCCCCGTCTCATCAACAACAAAGTGTTCATTTTCTATACATTGATGGATGTTCTTCCTTGAACTAGCAGTATGTTTTTATGTAGAAAGATGCTCATCATGTTGATTGGGACAATTTTCTAGTTTTCACGGTTAATTAATCTTCGTTAAACTGTTCGATGATGTAAATACGATATTCTATCATCATGTAGACGACTCATTAGCAAAACATTGAGCCAATTATTAATCAATCTATGGCACAGTACAGAACTCGAAATTGATTTTAAATGAAAAAATATAATTGCAGAGAACTTCTATAGATGGAGTTGTTAACTGGTGAATCGATTGATAACAAGGATATATGTTACATAGAACTGTAGTGTGCTCGAAATAGTTTGGGTAACGAAAGTCTAATACTGTTAATGGAAGAACGGAAGAAATACTTTTAACACCATGAGGAAAGTATTGCGTAATTTTTCTTTTCTTCCTATGTAAAACTGCGTAACAACGAATAGTTTGTTGAAATTAGTCAATGTTGCTCCATAATTTTACGGAGCAACACAAGAGAAATGAGTTTTGACTCATCGCAAGAAATAACTAAGTAGATTTTACTTTTAAGCATGCAATGCGTCAAAACAAAGAATCATCAGGTTTTCATCATTATTCGTTCTTTTTTCAATGATTCATTGTTAATAAAATCTATTTTGATTATTGGTTTCTATAGACTGTAGAAATAAATAAATACATGATATGTTTTTTGTCTTTACATGACTATTCACTAAAAAATAAACAAAATGAACACAGCCGAATTCATTAAAAATGAATAAAGCAACAATAAACGATTTAAAAATAAGAAAAACGAAAGAACGAAAAAAAAAAGAGAAGGATCTTTTTATTATAGGAAAATTCTTGACTTCTTTTACAAATGTAAATGTTTTCCTTTAAAGATCATCATCATCATCAGGTAATGGTACTATTTCAGCCTGCTTGCGTTCTTCAACCCATCGTAGAATTTCTTGTTGGTCAATATCCAGGTCAGGTGGCTAAAATTAAATGAATTCATGCTATAAAACAAACAGAAGAATCTTTAACTGTAATAAAACATACTGGTAATGGACATTGAGTTACAAATTGAAGATTTTCGCTACCAGATAGTTTTCGTGCTAACCAAAGAAATGGTTTTTCAAAATTATAATTTGATCGAGCACTCATGTCGTAATATTGCATATTGTTTCTTCGATGAAATGTTATAGATCGAGCTTTTAATTTACGATCTTTCACATCAACCTTATTACCACACAAAACCATTGGAATATTTTCACACACACGAACTAAATCTTTATGCCAATTGGGAACATTTCGATATGTTATACGAGATGTTACATCAAACATAATGATAGCACAGTGTCCACCAATATAATAACCATCACGCAAACCTATTATGAAAGAATCAATACAAGTTGTTCTGGAAAAATATACTTTTTTTTATAGCTTACCACCGAATTTTTCTTGACCAGCTGTATCCCAAACGTCGAAAATAATTTCACCGAAATTAGTGTAAAAATTTAACGGATGTACATTCACACCAATAGTTGCTTCGTATTTCTTTTCGAATTCACCGGTTAAATGTCGTTTAACAAATGTTGTTTTACCTAAAAATGTTCATTATCCTACGGTGAACAGAAAAATAAACAATTATCCAACAAACCAACACCACCATCGCCAACTAAGACTAATTTGAATCGTGGTACGTTTTTTTCATTAGTTGCCATTATTGTGTCGTTAAAATGATGGATACACAGAAATGTATTATCGTAGCCTATGTGTCAACTTAAATATGATGAAATTTCGCAAGATGGTAGAGGAAGATGAAATGCTTACTATGACTCATATATTATTGTTTTTTCTATGTTGCATCAATAAGAAATACTCATGCAACAATAATTCAGCCATTCATTTAGCTATCATCAATAAATAATGAATAAGCTGATTCTGCATGAGAAAATTTCGCTGCACATGGAAAAGCATACATCAATGAACCGACCAAGTCCTTCTTTATTAATTTGTCTTCTCGATTTTGTCAATTAGAAACTACCACGCGACTCATTCAATCTTATAATTAGATAGATATTCCATCCCTTTGTTTAATCGAAACGATTATGCAAAAAATCAAAAAAACAAAATGAGAAATAGCATCCCAACAGTTTGTGCGGTTCTCACAAATAATTGTGTACAATTCTACCATCTCCTAATTCAGTGTTCGCACACGATAGGCAATTGTCATTTATATATTTTTATTATTTCGTACTGACTTTATCCAAAACGATGTCAATGGGAACAACTATAATTTTGATGTCATCTGTTAAATCTTTCAATCCAATATTTTCTAGTTTATCTAACGCTTCTAACTAGTACCCAGAGAATACATTCTGAAGCACTGAAGAAAAAGTAGGTGTGAAACACTATTCTAGTGTTTGCAAGCATGTGAAACAGTTGCTTTGTAGATCGTTGTCGATAAAAAATATGGAATATGATATTATCATTGTTTTCGAATTTCTGCAAGAGATCTTTCCTGGGTTTTTCAATCTGAATAAATCTTTCTATGAATTTCCACTACTCTATTGTTGTTAATTGTCGAGTCGACATCATCGTATTGAATTAAGGCCTATCTCAACTTTTTGATATAATCACCAAATAAACACAATAAAATCCTCATCTCGTTGGTTCAAACTTTAATTGACGATCGCTCAGAAAGTTGGTTCTGACTGTGCGTTTAGTTCGATTATTTGATGCTCAATGAATTCTAAGGAGCAGGCATTAAAGCATTAAGTGAAATGTTCACCCATGAATTTCAAGTTACTCATCCGACAATGAGCAGTAATTTGGAAATTGTAATAATTCTTTTGTTGAAATGAGTTCAGGAAATCGGTGTGATATTTAGTTTTGATAATCGACGGAGATCAATGTTGAAACCTTGCTACAATGGGTTCATAATCAAACTCTCTGATTATATCCATGGATAGCCTTCTTCTGCATTGACGTGAATCATCGTTAAATCGATCAATCACTTGGTTCCCAACATGCAATCTAATAGATTTTCGAAAAATATTAAATTTTTACTTCCTTTATCTTTCCGAACTCTAATCGTTGATCTATGGAAGCAAGAAGAACATATCAATTTTAGTTGTGGTCATTCACTACAAGCTAAATGAAATGAATATTTACTTTACTATAAATATATTGCAAATACTCATTTTCTATTCTTCGTATATCTATATAAGCTCTCGGAAGAGAAGAAAGATTTATGATCGTTTCCACTTAATTAATTAGATATAACTTTGATATATTTGGGTCGATCGTAAACAGTATGCCTACTTATAAAGACTCGATAACATTCAAAACTAAATGATATGTTCGTCGTACTTCCATAGCTGAATATTCAGGGCACTGATCCAGATTACCAGCTGTTTACCATCATCTTTGACCTTCGATTGAAGCATATGCTTTTTCTTTAGTCTGTTTATCGCAAGACAAAGAGAGTGTAAAATTCAGTATTGCATAAAATCTATTGCATTTATTCCTTGTCTGTTTGTTATGTACCCAAATAATCAGTCTTTCAAATTCTGCAGTAAGACGAGTATACAAATTATGCAATGAATCATATTTGAGTGAAAAGATTTTCATCAATCTATGATAAATTATTTAAGACCGATCATTTGGCATAGACGCTTCTTTGAACCCTAAAGGAAAAATCTTTTGCTTTCACTTCTATCGAGGTTAAAGATGATTGAGACAAAACCAAAAGGAAACGCATGATTTTTTATGTCTTAATCTTATTCAAACATCTATTGAATCTAATAATTAGTCATTCTGTAATCTCACTCATCTACTCAGAAGTAGAATTCGTAAGAAGCAAATAAATGATACGGATTAGTGCTTCGGATCATACATAAATATGAAATAACTCCTCCTCATGATGCTGTACTGATGATTTTAATTGTTACTACAGATGTTTCCTTTTGTATGAGCCTCACGCATGAATAAAATTCTTTGTATTCTGTAACGCTAAAATATTCGATGAAATAAGACCATTTTCCAAGTCATTTTCTTCGTCATAGTTTACAACAAAATTGATTGTTCTGATTGTTGAAGTTATTTGCATAGAAATGCTCGGTGGTATATAATTAACATTGTCAATCAATTACAGTTTCCTTTAAATGGCATACCCATCAATGAACTATCTGTACTTACTAATCTGTCATTAATTTTTTTTAAAGCGTAATCTTAATTTTCAATTTAAGTTCAATCGTCAGTCTAGAACTATAGAAAAACAGATGAACCTACTTATCACTTGATATGAAGCCACGTACGCTTTGCTTGTTTACTTGCAGCTCTTATTTAGTTTCGTATTTATAATCGAAGCTGTCACTTGTTTCTTCTCTATCCTACATGTATTTACGTGAACCAATGAACCATTATATTCATGTTATTGCGATTGGGAAAGTTCGCATTTCTAGACGTTGATTCCAATTTAATTGATATCGCTGCGAATTTTCTATCTGCTCATGAATTCGAGAAGCAAATGTCTCTTGATTTTCATATAAGAGTAACGCTAGTAGTATATTATTTGAGGGCGGCATCGTTTTCCAAACAATCACTCAACCCGTCATCTACACAAAACAACTTAGTAGATCAGAGTAATTTCATCGCCGAAAGATTATTTTAGAGTTGACAATGAAGACATCTTTTAAAATCCAGATCATCCAATGAGGTTGTGGGCATGTTTGTATCTCTTTTCTTTCTACACTCAAAGATTGAGACACGCACTCTTACGTACTTACACCTACCCGGTAACCTAAGCACACCCTCATGTTTTCTTCGTTGTCGAGGGAAAAGAAAACGTATTGAACCAAAATTTGCTTGGCGTCAAATATGACCAAAACGTCAATACTAGTTTGAGTTTTTTAATATCTCACGATATCGTTGATTCTTTTCAGTGTCTTCCTTTCATTTGGTTGAAATTGTGTTATTAGGATGATTTGGTTTGCGTACAGACCAGACAAAAAATTCTTCAACTGCTGCATGATGCAAAATTCTGTTCGAGTCAAAATTGTTTAACCAATCGTCGAATCATAGGCAATCAAATGTTTGAGAGTTCGCTTTCAATCATTTTCTAAATAATATGGAAAGACTTCAATTCAGCTCTTTGTCCATAACTGTCAATTGTGCAACGGATAACATAGTTTTCCTGTGTCTAGGCGATATTTCTTAGCAAGATAGAGACACGTTTTCTATGTTTCCCGATTACATTTAGAATGATACTTTGATTCTCGTTCGATAACTTAAGATTAGGACTACACATTCAACAATATGCGAAACATTTACTATTTAACTTTTGTCAACATGCAGAAAAAAGTCGTATTAGTCTGTGATCCTCGATTAGCACATATATAATCGGATGATTCGAGTGACACTGTCTTCACAAACCTTAGAAAAAGCAACACATTTTATTCGGTCGTTAATTTTCTGCTGGTCATCACCGTGAGTTCCCGCCATTTTGCGAGAGAAACAAATCGATTTCAATTTTATACTGGACTAATAATGACTAATGTATACTTGTGTAGGTTAGTCACAGAGATTACTGACTGTATTTCTGTGTGAAGTCAATAGTGAGTACTGCGCTCTTTTTCATGAAACTACTCGATCAAGCTAGCATTGTTTATTCGCCAATGAGTTTTACACTTCCATTCTTAGAAAAGATTTATCCATCATGTTTCGTTTCTATTTATCGAGTAGAAGTGCAATTTATCGACTATATGTGAATCTCACATCGAATGTTTTCGAGAATCCATTCTCTAATAGGAAAAAATATCAATTGAAAACAAAAGCATGAATATTTCATACCATGTAATACGTTGATATAATGAATGAACTGTCAAGTGGAAATCTATCAATTACATCGATTTGATATGCATGTTTATTGTAAATTAATTTCAAGAAAAATAAAAAAATATTGTAAGATATGAATTAAAATCGAGGTTTCATAGTTGTTTGATACAGTGTTTTCTCCGAATGATCAATAAATGAAAAGTTCATTTTTGTATTGTCGACTTCTATCAAACCAAAGCCACCAAATGCAATTGAGCCAGCCCAAAAATATTTCAATGAATTCGGTGGCACATCTTTCTCATGAGCATGACTATTTTGAATAAAGTTGGCAGCACCCACAACAAAATAATTGATAAGTGATCCATTCATATCATCAACTAAATGCTAACAATAAGAAGAATATATATTTCGATAGATCAGAAAGTATATTCCCTACTTGAAGATTATGATCGTGTCCACAAAGATAAGTCGTTGCTTGATATTTATGAAGTAATGGACGAAGACGATCGATTAGACATTGTGTTGGACCATGTTCTGCAACTGAATATATTGGATAATGGCCACTGACAATTAAATATGGTGCACTAAAAATTCTCACATTCAAGAATAGTACAACATCGACTCATAAAAATCATCATTTCTTACGTTGATTGACGCAGCTGATCTTCTATCCATTGCCAATAATCTTCAGCAACATATTGATTTTTTGGACCTTCTAATGGTGTACTCTCCCAATCTGATAGATTTGCACCACCACAAAGTACAATAGTATCAATCATAACGAAATCAATTAAACTTTTTTGCTTATCACTTTGCCAGAGAGAAAATGAATAGAAGTAATCAGGAAACACCCTAAAAATCAATTTCACTGTCATTTTTTGATCATGGAAAATTCTAGATGAATAATTTACCAACGTTTCGATGTTTTCCCATATTCGATTTGTGCTGAAACATTACCTAAATGATCATGATTACCAGCTATTACATACCATGGTGATTGTAGGGATGTTGCCGAGAACACACGTTCAAATGTATGCTGAAAAAAGAGATATGTTTGTATATAGCACACTAAGTTCTTCGATAAACAGGTTTCCTACTTGAAATCTAGTATCTTTCGCTGATTTAACACCATCGAAATAAAAATTATCGCCTAATGCTAATTGAAAACTTGTATTTAATTTGACACCCATTTTACCCATAGCTGAAGCAACAGCGACTTCTGATGGAGTTTCATATGGTAGAAATGGTAAACCCCCCCAATCACCAACGACGAAGAATCGCGTCAAGTCATTACTATTTGGATCTGCCACTAAATCATAAAGGCCTAGAAAGAAAATATTTAATCACAAGAAAAATTTTCTTTGAAGAAATAGACCGAAGTTAGTTGACGATATTGTTAATAGTTGATAATAACTCACGAGGCAAAATAAAAATATGTGACGCATACTTTCGTTACTAGAAACACACAAGATAAATGATACTAAAATGTAGTGAAGTCGATATACAAAATATTTATACGCGAATGATATGAGCTAGGTAAACATAAACAAAGTAACTTACCTGGTGCAGAAAGAAATTCATTTTTAAATAATAAAACGTGGTTGAAACAAAACTATAGAGCCACACCGAGTCAAGGTTTGCTTTTAATTGGTTTATTATTAGAGACAATTTTTTTCCATTAGATGACGTCGCACCATTCATTCTTTTGTTGTTAATTGAAAAAAGAAAACAAACTATTTTTCTATTAGTAGCGATCTCTATACATTCGTTTGACTCATCGAAAGTAGCGCTTCACTGTAGTGGTTTAAATATTATTATTATTGAATTTATCGATCGAGTGGCTACTGAATAATCAGTTATTTTTTTGATTGTAAGTATATGATGAGTGATCTAGAGCAATTTTGTAAACTAATTCCGAAGATAGAACTTCATGCACATTTGAACGGATGTATTCGTTCGTCTACATTTCGACAATTACTTTCATCGCCTGAAGATCAAACACGTCTTAATATACTCGATGAAGAATTCGCAAATGGTGACACACATTCAAGAATGGCAAATGTTTTTGAAAAATTTTCTTTGCTTCGTTCATGTGTCACAAATTTAGATGATATTCGTCGTATAACACGTGAAACATTGGAAGATTTCATTGATGATAATGTTATTTATGCTGAACTTCGAACACGACCACGTTCATTTCAAAATGGAGCTATTGCATCAGCAAGATATATTGAAGCTATTCTTGACATAATGAAAGAATATGAAGACAAAATTTGTTCACGTTTAATATTAAGTATTGATAGAACACAAACATCAGAGCAAGCTATGGAGACATTGAAATTAGCTGAAACCTATCGTAGTCATATTGTTGGTCTTGATCTATCTGGTGATCCAAATGTGAAGTCATTCGAACGTTTTCGTCCTGTATTTGATTTAGCAAAACAAATAAACTTGTCAACGACGATACACATTGGTGAATTACCCGATGAAGAATGTTTAAATGAAAATAATTTGATTATTGATTATAAGCCAACACGATTGGGCCATTTTAATTATCGTACAAATGAACAAGAACAACGTGTTTTCAAAGAAAAAATTCCACTTGAACTATGTCCTACATCAAATATATTAACTATGAATTTATTAGATTTAACTCAACATCATTTTGATTTATTCTATAGAACAAAACATCCATTAGCAATCTGTACAGACGATAGTGGTCTCATGAATTGTAGTTTGTCATCAGAAATATTTCAAGTGGCACAAACTTTCGGTTTAGGAAAAAAGAATATATATGAGTTTATTTTTCAAACATCTGATCTTATTTTTGATAGAAATATGGTTGAATTTTGTCAGCAAAAGTTAAACTTTTTTTCTCAACAATCAAATATTTTTTAGATTATTAGGTTATTTATATTTTGAGAATATGTTTTGAAAATATTCAAACAAGTCAATCGAATGAGTATTATTCGAATCAGTAACCGGCTTTTGTCGATAACGACGATTGGTATGATTTTATAAATATCAATAAAAGTTACCTAACTTACATAGACATCATCTGTATATTTTAGGTAGAGTAACTGCCCTAACCGCAAAACCACATCCTTACCATTACTATTATGGTAAACGAATATCATCGATCGATACTAAACGTTTACTACTAGTGTCGTCAACACACATTCGTTCATTTCATTCATCGCCGATACTTTTTGATGAAAAGTCTAAAATTGAAAAAACAGTAGATTTATTAAAAGACAAACCTGTCGATGAAAAGGCAAAACCAACATCAGTATCACCGACGAAAACGGCTGTACCAGTTGCTACTACAGACGCAACCGTTACTACAAGCAGTACATCTTCAACGGATCAACTAGTCGTTAAACGTAAATCACTTTGGCAACGTATTGTTCATGAATTAAAACATTACTACAATGGTTTTAAATTATTATTTATTGAAACTAAAATTGCATTTCGTCTGCTAAGACAAGTTTTAAATGGTCATACATTAACACGACGAGAACGAAAACAAGTAAGAATATCATTTTATGTTCTACAGACTTTTACTTTAAGAAGAACATCAATTTATTCTAGTTTACACGTACATCTGCTGATTTATTTCGACTTGTACCGTTTTCAGTTTTCGTTATTGTTCCATTCATGGAATTTACATTGCCGATATTTTTGAAGCTTTTTCCAAATATGTTACCAAGTACATTTCAAGAAGCAGATAAAGAAGTAAAAAAGTACTTGGATGCTATTATATTTATTTTTTCTATTTTAATTCTAGCAAGAAAAATTAAAAAAACAATTAAAAGTGAAATTAGAAGTAGCTAAATTTCTACAAGATACACTTGAAGACACGGCGTTGAAATCGAAAAAAAAACGTTCAAGTGATGATTCATTGACAACACAATTTGCTGAATTCATGCAAAAGGTATTATTAATAACATATACAAGAATCCGTAACGATTCGAATGTTTAACAGAAAACTTACATGCTAAAGATGTAAAATGGCAAAAACAAGGTTCAACGATAGTATATTGTCGTAGTTTTGATTTCTAGAATATCGAACATTTTACTACTATCTAGAAGTAAGCGAGATGGTTAAATATCTTCAATCTTGATGATTCTTGCGTTCTTTACAAGCGTCGAGAAAAATCATAAAATCACTCTCTTTAACGTTCAGTCATCATTAATCAGCTGAATTTTACACTGGTGTTTATATCATCTATAACATATGGATTGATATAACCTTTTTATATAACAGCTGTTTCTCGATAAGACAGAATGAAAACAAATTCTTACGTTCTGCTTGTCTTCAATCCGAAGACAGCGATATCTAAACGGTTAACATTGTAGAGATCACATTCCATGTACGTTACTGTTAGATCTTCTTCATATATATATTCATATTTTTATAAACAACCAGGCACTGTTTTCTATCGATTAAGCATTTGACATAGTCTAAACATTATCTTAAAAGACTTCGACAAAAGATATATAACTTTTTTTTGTGTACTCAAAAAGTGAGTACACTACTAAAATCGGTCAGTGTGTCCGTCCGGCCGGCCGTCCGTTTATTCGATAACTCTTCACAATTACATTCGATTGAGTTGAAATTTTGTGCACAGAATTGTCTCATCAATATCTCGGTCGAGTTCGAAGATGAGAAGGATCCGGCAAGAAATGGTTGAGTTATCGAAAAAATTGTCATTTTTCACCAAACCATCCCCGAGGTGGGGTACAGGGATTTTTTCAAAAAAAATTTTTTCTCAGAATTATCCACCATGTACATAAATCGACTCAGTTTTTAACGCCGATTCTGAATCTGATATTAGTTTTGAACCAAATCGTAGCTTTGTAACAAAACATCGCCTGAAACAGGTCTCGAAATGCACAAAAACTGCATCCAGAAACCAAATGCCTAGATATGTCTCAGATGACTACTAGTTTTGAAGATTCCCAAAAAGGTTTACCGAGATACTTCTTCCGTGCACACATTCTAGAATGACTGATTTGTCTCATTCACTTTTTGAAGTACACATAACTCTCTGACTTAAGTCCGAGGTTTTCACATTTATTCAAGAATTATAATTGAAAATGTAAAATAATCACACTACGTTGAAATACAGTTACATAGACTCAAAAAAAAACTAATGCATAAACATTGTTTTCGAAAATTATCCTTTAGTTTCTCTACAGAACATGCTCCATCGTATTTTACAAATATCACCTATTTTGACCGTCAACTAACGATTAAAACCTTCAAAGACTAGTGTTGAAAAGTTTCTAAATCATATGCAGCTGAATGACCCTCATTTGATCTTTGAAGTATCTTATCTGTCTTCATTTTGTTTCGGCATAAACCTAATCTTTGGATGAATGGTATTCAGTTTGGAATTGTTATTACAATATTGCTATCATTTATACCAGTGACTGATTTCGATAAAACTAAACGATGTTTTTCAAATTTAGATTCGTTCTACCGGTGCACAACCATCTACGGAAGAGATCATGAAATTCTCACCACTATTTGAAAATAAATTAACATTGGACAATCTTGATCGTCCACAATTAGTAGGCTTGTGTCAAATTCTTAGTATATCAACACTTGGTCCTGATTATTATCTTCGTTTTACACTTCATTTAAAATTACGTAATTTAGAAGCTGACGATAAATTAATTGAAGATGAAGGTATTAATAATCTTACGGTTGAAGAATTACAAGCAGCATGTCGTGAACGTGGTATGCGTTCACTTGGTGTTAGTGCTGAACGTTTACGTTCACAATTACAACAATGGCTGGATCTTCATCTTAACAAACGTATACCGTCGACAATTTTGCTTTTATCACGTGCACTTTATTTACCGGAAAATATTTTACAAGAAGATGCACTCAAAGCAGTCATTCAATCATTACCTAAAGCAGTTGATAGTGTAACGGCTGTTAAAATAGCTGAAGTCAGCGGTGAACGTGTTGATAATACACAACGTATTGAAGCTATTAAACGTGAAGATGAGGCTATTAGAAAAGAACAAGAAGAAAAGGCTAAAGATAAGAAGATAATAGAAGACGAGATGAAGAAGAAATTAGCTGAACAAGTTACTGGACCAACAATACCATCAGATATTCCTAAAGCAGAAATTCTAGTTGATAAAGCACCTATTATAGGTGATGGTAAAAAAGAAGACAAGAAAGATGATCAACATATTGATGTGGTACAATTTGAAACCGCACTCGAACAACTTGTTCATCAAAAGGCTCAAGAAGTTCAAACAACAGTTGAAGAAATTAAAGAACTCAAGGTATGCTATATATATATATATATATTGTTCTGCAAAGAATGATTGAGATCGAGTGTCGAAATCTATGGAATAACGGTAGAGGCCACACAGATAGACTACATGTCAACATTCTTCAAATAAAAATTTCATCCGATGATTAGCTTAAATTTCTAGATTTTTCATACATTTTTTATCCGCAAAACAAGATTATTTTCAATGATTGTAATTATTCTCATTGATTTTGGTACCATATCTTAATTCAACAATGAGTATGAATGATAAAACAGAGAAAATTTAAATACAACGATGAGACAGTTACTTTTCGAGAGCTTTTGTATCGATAATGTGTAGAGCAAGGACTTATGTTTTTTTTTATTCGCACACGACATCATTTTATGAAGAAGAAAATCATACTATCAACAAATTTTTAGTTCGAAATCTGACATGATCGAATTGCCATAGACTTTTAGGAGTGTCTACTATGTCAGATACATTGATCAATGCTAAGAACGCTTCTCTCTTGAGATAGAGAGAGAAACAGAGACAGGACGAGAGCCATTTACATTCTTACAGTATTTCTAAAGGATTAACGAAAACGAATGATAAAAAAATATGTCCGAAAGCAAACACTCTATGATGGTCAATAGCACCTATATCTTGTTTCATATGTTAATCCTACAAACGTTGCACTAATAGCTTTTTCTTTCTAGACAGAATCTTATACAAATTGTCTTCATTTCTTTCTAGGATGATGTTAAAGAATATAAAGAAGATGTCAAAGCATTTGAAACATTGGCTGCAACGAAACAACTTAACCATTTAAGTGAAACACGTTCTGCTAAAGCACTTTCAAAACGTATTGATAAACTTGTTGGTGATCTTGATCAAATTGTTCAAACACTTGATAAAAAACAAGATACACTTAAAAAGGATATTAAAGTGAGTTATATGATTTTCTTAATTCTAGTAATAAATTAATTATATTTAGACGGAAGAAGATTTATTAAAAGATACAGCATTAAAAACAGATCAAATTCAAGAACGTACAGATTTTCTTACTGAAAAGAAGTATGTGTTTCTATGAAAGTAAATTATTAGTTTCATATATGATTATTTTTATTTTCAGAGAAGTTCTTATATCAACTCAAGAATTAGTTAATACAATAAGAGAACTTCAAAAATTTTCAAATCATTCTACCGATATTCAAGTATGGGATCTTATTAATCAATTTGATCACAACAAAGATGGCTTCGTTGAAGCAGATGAAATCTTAAAAGTACATTCATGATGGTTTTCCTCTTTATTGTTCATTTGTTTTCTTCTATATTCATTGTTGTAGGCACTTGAAATTATTGGAAATGAAAAAGTGAAAATATCAAAAAAGCATTTAAAAGAAATAATTGATCTCGTGCGCAAAGAGCATATTGTTGAAGAAAAAGAAAGAAAAGAAGAAATGGAAGCAGCTAAAGTTAAACAGGAACATTCATCGAAGACGACACCAGCATCAACAACAACAACAGAGAAAAAGAACGTTTAATCTGATTTATTTATATTCATCAATCAAGCCAATTCCTTCTTTTTCTTTTAGTTCAAAATAGAAAAATTTTTAGCCTAAGTTTTTCTCTTTTTTCTTCTTATTCATTCTATTGATGATATTCAAGAAAGAATCTTTTTGCTTTTCGAAATAAAGTCTTTTATTTTGTAGATGATTTCTTATGAAATAATTCGTGAATGTGTTAAAAAAGTTCAATTAAATGTTTTCTATGAACATTTTACAAATAATGAAGAACAAATTGATAGTTATCTATTGAATTATCTAGAACGAGCACGAAATCTTTTACTTGATGACGAAAATTTTCAAAAAACTAAACCTTATCTAAATATCCTTCTCGAATATGCATGGGAAAAATTGAATACGGGTATATGGCAAAATGTTAAAGATGTTTATCGATATTTATATGCTTATGCTTGCTACATTGATGTCCTAGTTGATTGTAGAATATCAATAGAAAATCAGAAAGATGATAGTTTTCAAGTAAATGTATTTTTCATAAAACAAAAAGTATTAATTTCATTGAAATAGTCGTTTCTTTTTAGTAGGACATAATTAAAAAATGTGATTTAGGTATTTTACTCGGTGGACCCATTCTTGAGAAACAATTCAATGAATTAATATCAATAATCAATGAAAATTTCCCAAATAATCATGATGATGAAACTGTAAATTGATCATACTATTAGCATGTTATGTTGTGTTCTCATTTGATCATATTTTTATTTTACATACAATGTTAGAATATTAATATTTGTTCGCCGAAACGACTGCGTCTCGATGATGGAAATCAAACAGATGATTTCAATTGGATGCCAATACCAATAATTGATTCAACCAAAGCAGTTGAACGCATTCATTGTCCATCAATTGAACAATTTCTCACGCGTTATATGCAAACAAAAAAACCTGTTATCCTTACGGGTTGTATCGATCATTGGCCAGCATTATCGAAATGGAGGTAAACCTATTCTATGTCGACATGCAGCTAATGATCGATTTTGTTTTCTTGTCGTCTAGTTTTGATTATTTGATTAAGTTAGCTGGCAGTCGAACAGTTCCAATTGAATTGGGTAGTCGTTATTCTGATGATGATTGGACACAGAAATTGATGACAATATCAGATTTTGTCAAACAATATTGCAAACAAAGAGTAAGTTGAATATTCCCAAAACTAGATTTCACATTATGTTTTCCCTACTGAAAAAAGTGTTTTTGAGATATTGTTACAATTGTGTTTCGATAAGTTTCTTAGCAGAAGTATAGAATGGTATGAGCATCAAAATTTGAATTATTCCAAAATATGACAAAATATTTTTATTGATTCTTTATATAAGACAATAGGTTCTGAATCATTGATCTATAATACCATCGACACACCAAAATTGATTTCATTGAGTTAAAATGTGAGAAAATAATCAATATTAATGTTTGTGTTGTTAGTGAGATCTCTTATAATCATTTGAGATCTATTTATAGATATAATTGATATGAAAAGTGATTGCTGGATCCAATGAAGAGAATAGTGAAGTGAGAAAAAACTAGAATACAAAATAAAGTAGAACACAAATTTTCTTTCGAAATGTAGAAAAAAAAACAAAATAGATGATTTCCTTGTAAGTAGTCATTATTCTTGAAGAAAAACATCAATCGATCAGACATTGATCATCTAATCTGTTGGTATTCGTATGATAAACGTACCGGACACAAGTAAATTCTTGATGTGAACTGGAAAATGTCTTTTAGTATTAATATTTATTTTTAGACTGAAAAATGTGGTTATTTAGCACAACATCCTCTACTTGATCAGGTAATCAATGAAAACAAGAACAATCTTGAATATCAAAATTACTATCGACAATCAAAATTCTCTTTCATAGATTCCAGATTTAAAAAAAGATATTTTTATACCGGACTATTGCTATATAAGTTCAGATGAAAATGAAGATGAAGAGGTTGACGTTAATGCGTATGATGATTACTGCGATTTTTGTTCTTTTTTCTTTTACGCTTTCTTATTTCCAGTTGGATTGGTCCCAAACAAACTATATCTCCATTACACAATGATCCAAAACAAAATATTCTTGCTCAAGTAGAATAAAATATCTGTTGATTGAAATCAATCGATTCATTCGAATAATATTTATAGGTTGTCGGAGAAAAATATCTTCGATTATACGATCCTATTTATTCATCAAGATTATATGCACTTGGTTCCTCTATGTTAAACAACACTAGTTCGGTAATAAGAAATTCTTCCTCTTCGATTATAAAACAAATAGTTTTATCTATTGATGTGTTTGCTTTAGATCGATGTGGAAAATCCTGATTATGATCGATTTCCTCTATTCAAAGAGGTTCCATATCTTGAATGTATTCTTCGACCAGGTGACATGCTTTACATGCCTTCTCGCCATTGGCATTATGTTCGTTCTCTATCACCTAGTTTTTCTGTTAATTTTTGGTGGACATAAAATAAGAAAACGATTATTGTTACTATTTTTTTTTTTCGTTTTCTAGATGAATTTTACAGAACTATTTAAAGTTACATCTCATCAATGTTCATTTTCGCCTGATGGTCAATACTTAGCAAATGCTAATCAATATCGTTTAATAATACGTTCATCAACAACATTAGAAATAATTAGCTTATTTGCTTGTATTGATGTAATTGATACGATTGAATGGTCATATGATTCACAATTCATTCTAGCCGGTTTAATTAAACGTGGTGCTGTACAAATATTTTCATTAAATAATCCCGAATGGAAATGTAAAATTGATGAAGGTTCAGCTGGCCTATGTCAAGTACATTGGGTACCTGATTCACGACATATATTAACAACAGCACAATTTCATTTACGTATAACCGTATGGTCATTAACATCGAAAGATGTTTCATATATTAAATATCCTAAGAAACTTTCACCGAATTCCTATATATTTAATTTCTCAAAGCCGTATATGGCATTAGTTGAACGACGAAATGACAGTACCGATCATATATCAATATTTGATTATTCAACTAACTGGTCAATGATTGCACATTTTCCTGTGAGTGAGCTAGAAGATTTGCAAGGTATTCAATGGTCACCAAGCAGTGATGTTTTATGCTTATGGGAGAATTCATATGAATATAAAATCGTTTTTTATAAAATCGACGGACAAGTATTAAATGTCTATAAACCAAACAATGATCATTTAGCATTAGGTGTACGTTGTGCACGATGGTCACCAACAGGTCAAATTATTGTCGTTGGCGATTATGAAGAATATATAACAATATTTAGTTATTTAACTTATAAGAAAATTCGTGAACCGTTTCAACATCCACAACGATTATCATGAAATAAAGGTTATACGATTATAAAGGAAGAAGAATATGAGAATAATAATGAAGAAACAGAGGAGAAAAAGTAAACAAGAAAGTATTTTTAATAGTTTCATAAACAAACAGGACGATCGATGATATTTTTTTTACAATTCGAGTCAATTTTATAAGATCGTTAACAAATAGAGGCTATATAAGAATTTTCCTACACTTATAACTAAAAAGAAAATCAACGAATTTTAATCAACATGTATTTCTTTTCAATCTGAAAATAGAATCGCCAAAATCTTAATCTATACGTGAATCAGTTATTCATGAATGCCTACCAACATACTCTCGCTCTTATTTCAATAATGTTAAGTTGTGAATAGCAAATAAATAAAATACCGTAAACAGGTGATAGTAGATATTTGCGTACAACTGTCATCATAGTCAAGAAAACTAAACAATTATTTTATGAAAATTTTTTAAATTTATTTTCGATAGAATAGTGTTGATTATTATCAAAACGGAAAAAGTCGAATTCGATTGTAACAAATGCATTTCTAAGCCGTGATTAGAAATTATTTAGCATCAAGAATTTTGATAGCGATGAATCCTTTCGAGACTGATATAGTTTATTAATAGTCTATTCACGACTTCGATAGGAAATCAAAAAAGATCTTATCCTTGCAAATCAAATGATTGTTATTTACGATTTTCTATTGAATGCATTATTTTCTCATTGAATATTTTCCATTATATAATGTTAATTGTGACGCACACGATTCATTATATTTTGTGTGTTTTAGTGAATGCAAATCTTACTCATCTTTTACTTATTCATCATCTTTCTTATCAAATAATGAGTCAAAGATAAGTCGTGAATCGAAGTATATAATTTACAATGGTCAACTTCAGATATCTCCAATAAAACCTAATCTTGATCGTGCCAATCCACGGTTGGGTATATCATCTATTGAATTTTCAAGTTCAGGTCGATACATGTCAACAATTAATGATACGATGCCAAATCTTCTTTTTCTCTTTGATATGAAACCAAACTTTCATTTGGCTTATGTACTTATACAAGTTCAACCAATAAGATGTGTTAAATGGGAACTAAAACGTGATCATTTAGCATTATGCACAAATAACAATCGTTTGTACATATGGTCACCGGAAGGTGCCTCGTGTATTAATTTACCCAGTGAATCATCTAAACATAAAGTAGATGAAATAAAATGGAATAGTTGTAAATCTGTATCAAGTATTGCCTTAATTGGACAGGATGCTATGTGTCTCGGTTTTGTTGATAGTAATAGTGATATGTAATGCACGTTCAGATAAATCAAACACGTTTGTTTTTTTTTTTGATACATATTTATTACCTAGTATAGATGATTATTTTTATGCCTACTTTTTCTTTTCTAGATATGACAGAAGGTTCGATTCTACAAGAGGAAGTTAATACAAGTGAAGATGAGTCAAAACAAGACTCTCGGAATGAAAGACAAACAGAAGAAAATCTGAATGAAGAAGAAGATCTTGATTTTTATGATTTTCTTGAAGTTGTTTCGGATAAAATGGATAATATTAAATATCAAAGTAATTAAAGAACAAAAGTATTGTCAATTCGTTATACAACAAAAGAAAATCGATTTTTCGTTTTCTTTTTTGTGAAGTTGAAGAACGACGAGAATATCCTCGACAACGTCTACGAAGAACTATAGCTGAACTCGAGGAACAAAAACGTATTCTTAAAAGTCAATTAGAACAACGTATACATGTATGGTCTGAAAATTTCAAAAAACCGAATTTTATTCGTATACGAGATAAAATATCGTTTTCTATTGGAGTTGCGAACGCTTGTTTTTCACCGTTGATTGGTATGAGACACATCCTTCTTTTCGGACATTGACGTTTGATTATTTTTTGTAATCCTTTTCTT
Source organism: Rotaria macrura (assembly GCA_900239685.1). Lineage (NCBI taxonomy): Eukaryota > Metazoa > Rotifera > Eurotatoria > Philodinida > Philodinidae > Rotaria > Rotaria macrura. Next base: position 224,641 of record OENT01000016.1, read on the forward strand.
ATAACTATTCAGCCGGACGTTGGCCACTTATATTGCCACTTGTTTATACCGTTCAAGCTTTAGTTCTGATTACACTTCGATTTTTTATTTATAAACGTAAAAGTTGGCATTATTTTGGTAAAATTCAAATACATATTTCTTGATTTGAAATGGTTCATCAGCTTTTTCTAATTGCCAGTCTACGATCTATGTTATTTTGTCAATGTTTTAACATTACTTTATCTATGGATATTTCCATCGTCAACAATTCTGTTCACTGTTTGCTATACTCTAAGTCATGGCCCATTAAGTTTTGCAATAGTTCTTTGGAGAAATTCACTAGTTTTTCATAGTAAGTTTTCCTCTTATTCATTTCTATGAACTAAATCAACAATAATATACTTTTTAAATCAAAACATAGGTCTGGACAAAGTGACTAGTTTATTTATTCATATGTAATGTTCTTGATTAAATATTTACTTAGATCTTTCGATTTTTACCTTTAGGTATCCACCATTAACACTATTTACGCTTCGTTGGCTTTTACCCATGAATCTTCAACGTGAATATTATCCGGCAATAGTTAAAATAGGATCTTCACTACAAACGAAATCAGCCATATTTTATACTGTTCTATTCTATTTAATATGGCAAGCATTATACTATGCATTCATTGTTTATGGACGTCGAGAGAAAGTTGCACGTGGTTTAAGAGCTACATCCTATACGTGGTTGTTAGCTGACAAGGATGGTTTTGTTGCACGAGTCATACAGAAATTTGGTTTCGGTGGACCTAATGATGGTATTAATCTATATAAAATTGTTTTCTACTTCTTTTTACAATTTGGATATATGCTTCTATCTATTTTACCCGTGTGTTTTTGGTATTATCGAAATATGTAAGTCGAACGAATCAAATTTGATCTTGTGCTTATTCAATTGGAAATACAAATCGATTGATATTCACTTAATATATTTTAGGTATGTCAATGGAATATTTCTTTGTTCAATATTTGCTGTTAGTGTTTATAATGGAGCTTCGTTTTATATTGGTAAGCTTATTCATAGTAGAATTATATTAATGAATACAATTGGTTGTGTTTAGATGTTTTCTCACGTCGATATATCAAAAGTCTTGAATTATTACATGATTGTGAGGATATTGACACACCTGATGGTATTCCACGTCAATCTAGTTTATCGTGTCCGTTACGAAAATCTTCTCAGTCATCTGCCTATCACTTCGATAATACTCAAGAGTGTAGTAATAAAAAGAGTTCTTAAATACACTATAGTCATCTGATAGTTTATTTCCTGTGAGTTGAATGATTTCTTGTTATGTGTTAGATTCTTTGTTTTTGTGTCCTTCATGTTACAGTCAAAATAAAATTCGTGTTATGGGAAAACGTTTAATTCTCTGTCATAGTGCTCAAACTACGACTAACTGATTAACCATATGATCTAAACATTTTAAAAAATTGCGCTGATGTTACGATAGCGAGTAACCTCGATTTCATACCCTTGGAATTCTTATAAAAGACTGAAACAAGTAAAAACAAATAACAGTTGTTGTTCAAGAATAGAAAATATGTTTTTGCTCATGGTTTTTACTTAGGTAATGCAATGAATTTTGTTAACAAACGTTATATTTTCTTTTGTTATTCTTTCAATCAATCATGGAGTTTTTTCGACAAGTTCAACTTCTGTTGCATTTAAAAAATGAAAACGATGCGCTTATCACAAGAGACATTTTCTCGTTCTTTTTGTTTTTCAAATTTCAAGTACAGAAGAAAAAGAACTCGCTTCTAATCATATATCACATGCTTAGTTATGTATACAATAATACTACTTAGCAACAATCTAACTAAATACACATGAATGATATTTTCGATTCAATCGTAATTAACAACATCCAAGAGACATTTATTTTGATGAATTTCAGAAGTATATATCATTGATCCTCGCTAGTTTCTATCAGAATCATATGGTATTGCTTGGATACATCGTGTCACGTGACGGCTTGAAGCAAATTTCTCGAGAACGTTCGATGAAAGACATAAATTACAGTGTCATATTAATATAAACTTGAGAATGTGAGTATAGACTAAGAATGTCTTCCTCACAATTGTATTCACATTAGACATTCATCCTTAAAATTGCTACTCATTTAATAGGGTAAACATACGACGAATGAAGGCGTACATGGAAATTTGAATTTTATGGCTACATAAAACAGAACTTTCTAATGACTCTTTTTCTTGGATAAAGTCCTTGTGTAGTACGAAATAATCGAGTTAATCGTTAGAAATCTGGCGCATTTCTTATTTAAAGATTTCGATGAGACTAAACGATACATGACGTGTTGAAATGAAAATAATATGCCGATTCATCTGATTTTCTCGTCGATCATTGAGTTGGTGAATTCGATAAATAGCAATGAACATTGCTTTCACAATTTCGTCTTTCCCAATACGGTATTAGGTTCACAGAATTTTGAGTCTATTTCATCTAAGCCATTGTCTTCGCATACTTTCCTTCAACTATCTAAGCGTAATCGATCATTGATCGATATTATTCATTTGCAATATCCTGACAATTCAGATGATTATGTTTATATTTACGTTATTTTTACATGTTATGTTGTCTCCGAAACAAGTGAACACCGAGTTCTAAACAGGTTTCGATTACTACTATGTTCTTTATTATTGTTCGAATGTGAATAATCAATACTTGAGGACGCATCACTTAATTGATATACCATGTAAATAAACCTGACTTTCATTTCAAGCGAACAGAATTGATTGCTTCAGATTAATTTTTTTATTTGTTTGCCGTAATATATAAATTGAAGAACACTGCAATTATTCTCTCATTACTGCATTCAATGGTTTGCATAGGAATAGTTTTCTTTTCTACGCTTAGAATAAAGCGGAACAATCCAATTACAGAAAAAGGAACAAGTGTTGCAAGCATTTTAATTTTTTCAAGTGAACATTTTTTTCTCAGCAGTTTATATCCAATGTAATTCGTGTAACTAGATTAGATGAATGTTTTCAAGTAAATGAAAACATTTACTAAGAATAGTTTTTTTACTAAAAATTCAAAATTGATCGATTGGTATCGATACCTCATCTACAATTGCTGTTTCCAAATCAATGTGTTGAACACTTAAGGGAATCTCATTGGTTGGTTTCACATTAATGTTCATGAGTTTTACGATCGAGAAATATGATCATAAAAGACCTAATGAGATCTAGCAATGGGATTCGTAGTGTATGAGTTGAACTCTGTAATCTAATGCCATATTCTTTGCAGTATTCATTTTTTTATACGATGTTACAAAATTTCTACGTTAAGTCAAATAATGATGAAAATGTATTACAATCGAACTTGTCAATGTTTGACTAAATATTATGTTTTTAATGAATTGATTGAAGTAGAACAAAATTTCGACACTTGTCCATATCTGATAAGATGAGTTAATAGATGAAATGTTTTGAGGTCGTATTGTCTTTATATCTATATCGAGCTCTATATAAACGTTCCAGAATGTAATTAAAATAATTACATTCAATTAGAAAACAATAGCTTTACATAAATTTAATATAGTCTGTCGTGTGCAAGAACTGTGGTATTTGTCTGGAAAAAGGGAATTTACTGATGCATACAATGAACCGATTAGTTATTCGATGGTTTTAGTTTGAAATTGAATTCGCTAATTAGGTGCACCGAACAAAAGATCATTAGTTCGAATTCGAAATATAATCAAAATGTCTTTCGATATCACTTCATGAATTGGCAAACCGGTAAACACGTCTTTACACAAAAAAATGAGTAATGATCGGCGATTTAATTTTGAAATGTAACAGCAGGGTACATGAACGATTTGCTTTTTTTCTTCAATCGTAACAGTAACAAAAGTTCAACTCTACAGATTGCGTCATCTGAAATACAGTTAGTATTTTGTTTGACTTTGACCTAGTAGATGATACGATTAATTTTCTCTGTCGTTGAATTATGCTGTGCCGTACAATAGGAAACGCTTTCAATGACAAACTAGTTTGACCAATGATACAAGCAAGTCTGATATTGACTCTTCTATCAAAAAGCCTTCACGATATGAAGCAATTGAATACAAATATATATAAATGCATAATTTAAAGAAAAATTGCTCTCAGTCTTCTTCATATCAGAGTATTTTCTTTCTATGGTCAACGGAAAGAATTATTATAATATCACTAAAAAGATTATACATACTAGCTCTTCAATTCACAAAGCTTACAAGGGTACCAGAAATTTAATAAATCCTCTATTGATTGAATTTGGATAGTGAAAGAATATCACCTAAATGGTATATCAAAATACGGGATGCTTTTGAAATGAACTTAGCAATGTTAAAGCATCGGCCGACCTAATTTTAGAAGATCAAATATATCAAATTTACGTGCTTTTCAGATATTAATGTGCTTTATTCCATCTGGTGTTCTATGTTCTGTTTGTCTTCTCATTGTCATTGGTCTATTCTTCATGTTCATGTTTTTATTTTTTCTGAATTTAAACTTATGACTACTATATTATCAATGATGAGCTTGATTGAGCGACGTATACATACACATATCAGACAATTACATTGAATCTAAGAAATCACAGCTCAACTCTTTATTATTTACCTTGATGTATTTAGCAAAAACTGTTTATGATTATTCTCATAAGTTGTATTTAAATTATTCTTGACTCTTTAAATATAAATCTTATGATAACTGTCGTTTATCATTGATCATCTTTGACATCTTAAATATTGTTTGGTTTTTCTTTGTAAAAATTAGTAAACAAAGTATTTCGAATATTTAGAAGAGTATGAAAAGAAAATGTCTAGAATGAACGACACCTCGTTTTTCTTTGTCATTTAACAATTTTCAATGTTTGCTCAAAATTCTATAGATTAAGACTAGTAATCGTTGTTCTAAGTATGAATAGAAACGTTTCAATCATTTTGAGCATCTCCTATGTTTAAAAATTGTAACGAACAGAGAATTCTACAGATAAAATTTAAATCTTTTACTATTCGTTCGAATAGACTTGATTGATAGTTTATTTTTCAGAGTCATTTTATTATGTCTTAGTCATCAAAAATTTTTCCTCTTTTGTTTTTTTTCCATTCTATATATTTACATCCATTCACTGATTTTTCTCTTTTCTTCTCTCATTTGCATATTTGTTTCCTCTTTCTATTTCATATCACCATTCTTTATTCATATACCTCTACTAACTCTTAGGAAATAACTTCTCAATCGTCTACCCGAACCTCTCTTCATCTTCAAATCGTCAATGAAACAACATCTTCTAGACTATAATTTACAAGCTAGTCGCTTGTTAAGTGTTGTGGTGTATCTATGCGTACGTGTCTCTCCTTCTATGTGCCTAATAGTCGTTATTTGTTCGAAAACTACAAGAATCTCTCTGTCAGATCTATAAGTGTGGTTTATTAGTCGTCACTGTTGGGGTATATTTTCACAGATGAGTACCCATTACCCACTAGCATTATATGATTGGATAGTCGTTTTTCAGTGTTTATCTGAATCTGTCGGTAGAGCGTGTTTGACCCAATCAACATCCATTGAGTGGCTTCATGCAGAAGTGAACACATAGCTTCCGAACGCATGCATACATTTATTTAAATCAGCGTTTTTTTAGATAATATTGAACACTTTTAAAAGAATGCGATGTGTAGTAATGTTTATAGCTATAGACTCAACAAATATTTCAAGGTACATATTCGAGAGCTACAATACTCATGCTAGGGGTTTCTAGTTCCTTTTTGATTTAGGTATTGTTTTTTTCTCAACAAATCAAAATGAACATTCTAACGCTAGTAGTAATGAATGTATTCCGATGACTTGTCTACAGAATAAATTTTGAGAATGCTGTGATTGTACATACGGAAAGTACTTAGTTAGGTTAAGTGTCGAATGAACATTTTAAAATTGATTTTGTTAAAACATTCAAGAAAAACAAAAAAAATCGTATATTTTAGTTATACATAGAACGTAGCTATGTAGTTCTAAAACATAAATGACAGTGGACACCAGGTTCGTACTTCATACTGACGTTGAACCTCCATCAATATTTAAAAACTGCTTTCTTTACAATAAATCCACAGACAAAAACACCAAGAGTAAAAAGAAATGAGATGCCTGAATACAGAAACATCAATTCAATTAGTATGATTTATGCCAAAAACTTAACGAGTTACATTGATTGATCGATAGAAGTTGTGACATTACAGTCTTCTTTAATTGAGAAATCTTATCATATATAATCGTTTAGAGATTTTCCAGTTGTTTTTTAATGTTATGGCCTTCACGATCATACTAACCAGTACATGTGTTATATTCTGACGAGACTCGATTTTATTCGCACCAAGTAGATTTCAATTCTGATGTATTTTGCATCCAATTATTCATCATCACATATCAATATTACGTTTCAAACTGTGAACACATATTGTTGAGAGATGGGTAGAAAACGATCCTTTTTTACAATACGTTCATGGGCAGTGGTAATAATTACGTTTAGTATCCTACTCATATATCTGATGTGTAACTTTATAAACTTGTTTCGATCATACGAAATATTTTATGGTACACATATCATTACTAACAATGATCAAAAGAATGACTACTGCCATTCTTATGACCCGAGAATAACATCAAAATTGTTATTTCAAGAATATTTTGGAATTCTAGAAAATTCTTCTTGGAATGAAAGATCAACACAGGACTCGATTTCTTTTAAACAACTACATACATTAATATTCGGATCGGATGCAATCAATATGTACGAAGTGTGGCCAAATTATTTTAACAAAGTTGTCGATGATTTTTATGAGTATACATCATTAAAACGAATAGAACTCATTGCAATCTTAAATAAAACAGATTTGCCGATTCATCTCGTTGTTGATGTAGGAAACTTTATGGGGAAATCATCAATAGACATAGGTTTAACTCTTCGCAATAATGAAAGATGGTCAAAATTTATTTTACTTTGCATTGATACGTGGCTCGGAGAGTCAGAACAATGGTCGTCGCACATGCTCCGAAAAACGTTGCATATTGAGTATGGTAGATCGACAACTTATGAACAATTCATTGCTAATGTTATCGGAAACAATTTAACGAAATACATAATACCTTTTTCTACCACTGCTATATTAGGGGCGAGATTCTTACTAGAAAAAAAACTTGTACCACAAGTCATTTATCTGCACAGCATGCATTTAGAAGGTGCAATATATGTTGAACTCGAACTCTACTGGACTCTTCTTCAGACTGGTGGACTTCTGCTAGGAGATCATTGGCATTTACGATCCATGCGTTGTTATATCTTGAAATTCTGTAACCGTAACCAAGTAAGCGTCGTAATAGTGGGTAATACCTGGTGCATCAAAAAGAAAAAATCTTCATAGATAATTGTGTATTAAATTCAACATTCTATTCAATATTTTATAATTGCTGTTCAAAATGGAATCAAGTTAATTGCTCGCAAGAAAAAGAAGATCAACTATCTTTGTAAGTAGAACTAATGCAATGTGCAATTTCGTTCGAAAACCTCTGTAAAACATGATAATTCAACACTTGTAGCATCAGGTTGATAGACTAGAAACTGCTGTTCTATGTTGTAGTTCCTAATGATGATAAAGAGAAAATAAACTTTGATGTTAACAATGATTTCGCTGGATAAGCAGGATCTACTCGACAAGTATGCTAATACTACAATAGTGTAATGAATACTACTCGAATTTGTATTCAAGATGTTTTTTGCTTCAAGGGAGGATACTAGTATTTAGTTAATTGGATCTTATGCTATTCAGTCTCACTCGCCAATTCTAAAACGTTTTTTATCGGTATTCCTGTTTCCTGCTCAGGCATGTTTCTGATCTATGAAACTTATTGGCACTGATATTATCATTAAATAAATGAGGCGTTGACTTTTGTTATAAAAAAAGATAGGTAAGCAAATCTAAGATAACTTCAAATTCTTTGAAATGAAGATCATCAAAGTTTAATCAACCACCTTCTACGACTTGCGTGTTGCTACTGTTTGTTTTCTGACATTGTCATGCTTGATATTTCAGGAGCAAACTCTCAGAAATGGTTTTTCAACCTTTACGAACAATTCGACATCTTTTGATTGTCATCGGCCCTGATTTTATTTTGTCGTTGGTCTATCAGCGATAAAGCTATCGTTTCATTAAACTCATTGATCTCCTCCGATTCGATCTAGCACGAGTCTTGAACTCATATCTCATCTGTCGTTACGAAAGGATATATTAGTTTAATTTTTTTGACTCTACTACATTTAGAAATCTTGAAAAAGACTACCAAGCCTTTAAAAAATTGAATCTATGTAGTTTGGCTCTTTAGACACTCATGGATTAGAATGATAAATGATATGCGAATGTTATTCTGATACCAACGTTATTAGTTAGGGTCAAAAGGTAGGGATCTACTCAACAATGCCAAAACAAAAGATTTCTTTTGCATATTCATCAGCAACTAACATGAATTCTATTAGCAGCAAAACATAGGTTACAAAAACTGCTATCTAATATAATTAATATTTTTTAATCGTCATTAATAAAAAAAAAGAATTACGACGTATTTTTTCAGCTAATGATTTGAACATATTATGACTTGTAGAAACAATGTTTATAGTTCCTATCACAATTTTCAAAAATCATGTGTTTTATTTAAAAATGATACTACTGCAACAAGAAAACAAAAAAAAACAACAACATCAACAATTACATATCACTGTACGTAAATTAAACTTTAACAAAAAGAAAAACAAAAAACAACAATGGACATTATACAACATTATTAAGTTGAGCGTAAAGATTCAAAGTATTTGATTATATTTTGAAGATAAAGACATAAAACATGGAAATATTTGATACACATTTCCCAAAGAACACGAGGCGGTAATGTATTCGTCAATAGATAGCCAAGGACAAGGCCAATAGCAAATATTGTTAATGTAAAGAAAATTTTTGATTTCGATGATTGATAAACTGTGAGTTTTTCATTTGTCGACTTTGACGGTATCGAATCATTTGTTGTAGATGGTATTTTACGTTGTCGAAACATTGACGATGATAACGATGATGATGCTGATGACGGTGCTTCATTTTGTAAAGGCATAAATCTAGTTGGTACAGTTTGAGGAGAGAATAACATTGACGATTGGTTATTAGAATAAAATGGATTATTATTATTGAAATTTGTTGAAAATACATTAGACGGAACTTGTTGTAAAGTTGCATCGGTTTGTTCAATCCACAAGTTATTACGAAGACTTGAAGCAGCGAAACGAAAACGAGACCATAATTGAGCTTGACGTTGGGCAAATATGACTGGTGTCGAAGATTGAGTAAATAATGAAGAATTATGAAATGTTGACAATGAATTACTACCAAATGTACTTGTTTCACATGATGACATTATGGGACGCATATAATGACTATTCGTCTCACGACTTGGCCATAAGCAATTTTTACTCACTAGAAAAATAACATTTTAAACTTCGTCGTTCAATACATTCAAATAGAGAAAAAAAAATTTTTACATTTTCCTTCATCTAAACTACAACTTTCAAATCTATCAGCTAATATATTTACACCATCCAGAGGTAAATTTAATGTTCTAGAAGCAAAAATCAATAAGAAAAATCAAAATTTTCTTGTTTCTTTTCGTTGCTGTGTTTTATTTTTGATATTTAACCTGTCATTCGATGATGGTGTTGATTCTTGATTTGAAAATAGTATTGAATTATTATTATTATTATTGAGACTATTCGTTAATGCAGTGCTCATTCCCGTAAATGTATCAATACTTCGTCGTAGTGCTGATTGACGTCGTTGTTTAGTTGGTAATGTATCCGACGTCATTAGTATTTTTCCACTCGCTTTTGCTCTTGATCTAGTCATTGGTGGTTCAATTCTATTCATTGATTGTTTCTTTACTGTTGAATATGATCGTTTTTCGGCTGGATATCGTGGCGGTGGCCGTAAGTCGAATTCCGAATCACAATCGGATAGGAAACTATGTCTTGAATTTTCATCGTCGGATGCAATACTACAACTCGAATTCCAAGTCATTCTAAATCATAATCTAGAAAGAAAAAAAACGATGACATTAAGAAACAGAGAAAACAAAACATATGCTTTACAACGACAAAGACAAACAAAGAGCAAAACACAGAAAAAATGACATTAAGCATTTATAACAGAAACAAAATCTTAAAGTTCATTTTTGAGTATTTCGTTTGTTTTCCATTCTTTGATATATACGCATTAATTGTCGTTTTGCTTCACAATCTGGCAGCGATGATAATTCATAATATTGAGGTGAAATTGTCAATAACCATTCGGGTTTTATATCAGTGACTGTACGAATATAATTTTTTGTTGTTAATACAAATTCATTATATAAGACCCATTCTGGTTTATGATCAAGAACAGTTGATGGATGTAATTGAACTATTTGATTATCTTTTATTGTTAAATAATGTCCTGTTTTCTCGAGATGTGCAACTTGCATAAAGAATCCACTGACAAGTGCTTTACGAATATTTATATAATAATCAGGAGAAGTAAATTCAGTTGACGAACGCTTCAAATTAAATCTAAATTAACGAATCAAAAGAAAGTTTCAATAATGTATAATTATAGTTTCCGAAACGAATATGATGGCTCCATACGAAGTATTACGATACTCTTTAATATTTCGAATGAATATTTATCCAAATGTTATACTTATGAGACACATGAGCTTGTTTTCCATTGATTCACATATGCTAAACTTATGATGCTGAAACGTTTTCATCAGAGATGAGAATGTATTCTATTTAGCATGTTTCATTAACAATCAATACGGCAAGACTCTCATGAATTACTTCGTTACTTTGTACTTCAAAGTGACACAAAATAGGCTGGATTCGTTGGTAATGATCACTAGTACACCATGCAATGTTAGTATCGAAATTGAATTACTCAATCATACATGACTAAAGCCATATGGATTTCTATCACTTGTTGTTGTCAATCATAATCTATTGCTCAATTTCGTATAAAACTTACATCCAGACCTCTTAGAAAATATACAACTCAGTTGCAAAATAGAGTCGAAAAACTTAATCGAGTCGCATTAGAATTGTAAAATGATAACAATATCTCTTTGCAAGTTCTATTATCAAGATGTTAACAGTTGGCTTTTATGATAGTCAAATAGATATATACAGTATTGCCCGAAAAAATCGAAGCTAGAACATCAATAGTGTGAAACACGTATTTACATATATCCTAATTCGAGTAAATCTAGCGGCAATAAATAACAATAGGTTCTTGCAAATCAAAGTATGATGTTGCAAGTATACATTCAAAATAGTTACCATAACGAATAGTATCCTAATAGTGAGTGACAATAGCTTCTAACTACAAATTGTATTTTACTCACCGATCCATAATTCGTCCGAGTTGAGTTCGAACATTATCAGCTGATTTCAATGAACGATAATTAACAAAATTTGTATAACACCAATGATTATCTTCATGATTTTGTTTAAATGCATGATAAACATTCAACATAGTTAAATGATCGCCATCAATGTGAGCGAAACGTGCTTTAGCTTCATCAGCTTGTTTACGTACATCATTGGGCCGAACAAAACATTGTGGTACAGAAAGCATAGCAGTTAACGATAAAATCTCATTTGAACACGAATAATCACATGATGCAATAAGCATTTTAGCTAACTGGGGATCAAGCGGAAATTCAGCCATCATAGCACCTAATTCAGTTAAATCTCCTTCATCATCAATAGCAGCTAAATAATTCAATAGTTCCAATGCACGCATTAACGTTTCAGGCGCTGGTGGATCCATAAAGTCGAAATGAACAAGATCATCGATACCTAATTTTTTTAATTGTAATACAACACTGCCTAAGTTTGATCGAAGAATTTCTGGATATGTATTTTCATGCATTTCACTTTTGTACGCTTTTTCTAAATATGAGAACAAAATAATCAAATATTGGTCAATAGACAGAAAAATAATAAAGCCATTTTTCTGGCAAGTTGACGATTGGAATATATATATATTTTCGATGCGAGAACGTTTTCATTTTTGAAACTTCAAACTTTTTTCAAGCATATAGAAAATAGTAACGATTGGTAATGAGTCATAACAATATTGAGCTAGTTTCGACGAGAGTATTTTTCATAGAAGAAAGCCTATGTTTCTTACCTGTATAGAGACGAAAACATTTTCCTGGACGAGTACGTCCAGCACGACCAGCTCGTTGTTGTGAACTAGCTTTTGATATTGGTGTAACTAGAAGTGATTCGACTCGAATACGTGGATTATAAACTTTTTGTTTCGAAAAGCCAGGATCAATGACAAAAACAACACCATCAATAGTTAATGAGGTTTCAGCAATATTTGTTGATACAACAACTTTACGACCAATAGCACCATTAGGTTTATTTGGTGGTGCTGCCTCGAATATACGTTGTTGTAAATTAGGCGGTAGCGTTGAATAAAGTGGAATACATTTAAGTTCGCCAGCTTCAGGTCCTAACCCTTCTACTTCACGTTGTAGACGTTTACATGCATCTTCAATTTCTTCTTGACCAGTGAGAAAAAGTAGAATATCCCCTATAATCGAAGAAAACAAGAGAAACACATTTTCAATCGACTCCTAAAAAAATTAATAGATAAGGTTGAAGAAAAAAAAATTTAGTGACTAAATATTGCTCGAATTTCACTGAACATACATAAATCGAGAAGACATTCGATGAATCATCTACTGTGTCTTATAGGTTAAGGAACTCGCTAATGAATGCTTTGGATTAACTTAATCAACTTCTTATTGACCTCGAATATTATATCAAAAGTGTTTATTTTTTAATTCTCTGAAGATCGTTCATCTATGTCTTTGTAGAATAATTTAGGATACCTAGAAAATTTTTGTACGTACTCGAATGTTTTCTTTCATTTGTTTTATCTGATACCTATAAGGAAATACTTCGCTTCTAAACTTTTCCTCTAATGTCTAAGTTCGTACCTTCCTGTTCTTCACTCATATGAATTTGTACGACAGTTCGAATAGCAGCTTCTAAATAATCACGTTCAGGTTCGGGTGTGTAGAAAATTTCAACAGCAAATGTTCGACCAGGAATAGTTAATAGTGGTGCTTTATCAAAATAATCTTGAAATTTGCCAGCATCTAGAGTAGCCGACATAACTAAAATTGATCAGCAAAAAAAAATAAAATAAATTTTAATGAATGTTCGTCTTCGAATATTTCACATACCGATGATTTTCAAATCAGGTCTTTGCTTTGCAACTTCTTTCAAAAGACCCATTAGAATATCTGTTGCTAACGTACGTTCATGTGCTTCATCCAGTAGTACACATGCATAAGATTCAAGTAATGGATCGGACATAGCTTCACGCAGTAACATACCATCAGTCATATATTTCAAAATAGTCTTCTGTGATGAACAATCTTCGAATCGAATGGAATAGCCAACTTCTTGACCAAGTGAAACATCCATTTCATTAGCAACACGTTGTGCAACGGACATAGCGGCAACACGTCGTGGTTGTGTACATGCAATACCACGACGTTTTTGCCCGTTGGCCAATGGTAATGCAAGTGCAAAATCGACACACCATTGTGGAATTTGTGTTGTTTTACCTGAACCAGTCTCACCAACTAGAACAGTGACTTGATTCTTTTGAAGTGTATTCATAAAAGCTTCTTTATATTCCCAAACAGGTAATTGTCGTCGTTTTTTAAACAACTCATAATACTGATGTGAATAATTTTGCATGGTAAATCGATTTATAGTTGAATTTGTGGTATCATTTATTGAAGATATTTTATTTGAATCTTTGAATTTATTACTATTATTAACTTGATCTGTATCAGATACATCATCAAAACGACGTTTTCGTGATTTTGTTGTATCAGATGATGACGAAAAACCAACATCTAGACGTTGCTTACGAGCACTCATGTTGAGACTTTTTGCAACTACAAAATCAAAAAAGATTTTTCATGAATTTCAGATTATTGCAGCAACAAACACACAACGACAAGGAGCGAATCGGTTAGTTAGTTATTTACCAATGCACTCTGCATTTGAATATATGTTGATTAATTGACTAATGACATAGTTACTTAATAGATGTCGCAAACTATTTCGTATTTTAGACGCTATTTACAGTTTACACTACAGATATAGTTATAATTATAGACATCTAGTTTACACATAGTAGTGATTCTAATTACATAGCAAGTTATGAAACAGGTGGACATGTTCAGTTTATACGTCAATTTCACTCAGTGAACATTGTTTGATCGATTGCATATTAAACTGCATTTTATATTGCTGTGCAAACCTGTTTCTGTATCCGATATAGTAGACGGGCGTCCTTGATTATAGTTTACTAACAGCAAACCCATTGTGATTGTTTGTGTTTCAAGTTCTTGCTTTTGAATAACATTACATCACAATAATATCAGAATGATTAAACTTGTATTCTTTTACGGATCTCAGAACGACATCGATTTTAATTCTATTTTTATTGTAACAATGTAACAGTTGTGTGTGGAAATAATGTTATATGATTGGAAACTTTGGATATCATTAGCTCAGTATAAGATAGTCTAACATAAAATGTGACAAATCGAGAAGCTTTTTTTTCTCTTGAAACTAGTGGTAAAAAAATGTTTCTTTGCATCAGCTCATTTGCATGTCTGACTTGAGACGGCGTGGTTCTATAAACGAAAGTAGCATGCAGAGAAAAAAGAAAAGTATTAACAAGACAATGATTTGTATCATAATCAACTGAGATAGGCTTGTATTACATTTACTTCGCCATTATATTAGCAATGTTTAGAACGATTGAATAATAATGTAAATGAGAGTATTGACATAATCTTTTTTCTATATCTCCGCTGTCTTCCCTTTTGCATATGCAGAGACTATTAATGATTCAAATCCTTTTTTAGCATTTACTCGATCTATGAGAAAGTTCAAGCATTGTTAATTGATAGACGCAAACAAACGAGCAACAACCCCAATAATTGTAACTTATGTTAAAAGGAATGAGACAATCAATTGTAAAATGTGTTGAAACAAAAATTGCAACGGTCATTTATATTGTAGAGGTTGTGTACGGTCAGAGTAGCGTAGACAAGCAGGCTGTCACATATATTACGTTTCGTTCTTTGTTATTAATCATATGTATTGCTTTTTGACGATATCGAGAATGTTGAATCATCGGAAATTCGTTTGAGCTTTTCAGAGAAATGGATACATTGACATGATAGAAACTGCATCAAGGTGCTAACATGAGTTTCTGTCCATCATCGGTGAGTTTTGCACAACAGTACTCTTGGTGTTTGATTGGATCACCGAGTTTCGGGACTGAACTGATGAAGGATGTTGAGCTAGCCTTGACGTCATATATGTCAAACTTGAAACTTGAATTCAATTCTTGAATATCTGAACTTTTACTATTGAATAGCTGAAAAGGGACTTCATCGATTGAATTCAAGTTTCACATTTGACACTAGGGATCATAACTCAACGTCATTTCTTAAAAGCCTGATTAAATTAAAGTGCTTTACAGAATAAGTGTGACGTTTACTGCAACTAGTATACAGATTACAATCAGTATTTTTCTCTCGATATTCATAGGACAAAAATGATATGTATCCTTAATGATTTTATTTTCTTCGATTTCATGTATAGGAGTTGACTCTGGAGAAAGATCTCAGACAAGAATCGTGCTATTCAAATATTGCTTAAATGACTATATTCATGAATAGGATAGTAATGGAGCATTTATCTGTAATGCATGTTTACCTCGAAGAATAAAATGATTTCATCATATGCAATATCTATTCAAATTATATTTTTGATTAAGTGCCGAGTAATGTCGCTTAGAATTTAGTTAGGAAATAGGGTTTGTCCAATTGAATATTCTTATTGAATTTTTATTCAGACACGAATATTTATATCAGCACTATTTGACTAACTGCTCTATATATCAATTTGAGAAAGGTACATCGAGTCGTTCAAATTAAAAAGTTAAAATCAAAGATTTCTATAGCTTTCAACAATCAAAAGCAGGATTTTTCGATAAGAATAATTAAACTAATAAATCCTCCATAGAAATATCTTAGGCATGATATTCGAAGTACAGCAAAATCGATGATACCACTACATAAAAACTGAACTCCAATCTCAAACGCACAAAAAGACTGACAAAGTCAACACGTATTTCACTTATATTCTGTTTCAACTAAAGAAAAATGATTCAAATGCCAACATTTGTATATCACATCGAATCTGTATATTCGATGTGATATACAGTAAAAAGAATGCACAATTTACACGTTTACATCGATTGTCTTGCAGAAATAAAAGAGACAATGACTGATGGATGATGCCAAAGAAAGAGTAATGATAAATGTTATAAATAAAACCAATGAGACAAGAGATCAAAAGATGTCACCAGAGGTTTTGGTAAAACAAATCCATAGCAACAAATCATTGGAACTTGTGTAGAACACAAAAACGTATTTTTTTTTGTCTTATTATTAGATCAAATAGAATAAAAAGATGTTGATCAATGATACGAATGTAAAATCATTTCGTATGACAAAAATATTTCGTGAAAATACAGAACGTATTAATGCATGTGATTTTAATAAAAATGGTATGTTTAAAATTTGTATGGTTTTTAATTAGAATTTTCTTTCTATTTTTGTTTGTTGTTGAATAGGTGATTTACTTATTTCAAGTTCCGATGATGACACAATTGTTGTTTATGATTGTGAAGCTGGATTGTAAGAATCAATATCGATTTGTTCGATGTTAATTGTATGAAACAAATATTTAGACCTAAACGACCTATTCCCAGTAAAAAATATGGTTGTGATATGATACGATTCACACGTAGTGGTGAACAAGCACTTCATTGCTCAATGAAAGTAGATGGTATCTGGAAATTCATCTATTTGTTTATTCTTAATGATTAACGATTTCTTTTTAGATAGTATTCGATATTTGTCTTTGTCAGATAGTAAATACATTCGTTATTATACAGGACATACGAAAAAGTAGGATACTGTCGAATATAATTTGTATTATATGTATGCATTTCATTTTAGAGTACGAAGTTTAGCTGTATCACCTATTGATAAATCATTTCTTTCTGCATCAGCTGACCGAACTGTACGTGTATGGGATTTGAGAAGTGCACTTTGTCAAGTAAATATTAATATGAAAAAGAAGCACGTTTTTAAGATTGAACTCGGTTTCTTTCTATTAGGGTCTTATAATAACACCAGGAAATCCGGTAGTTGACTATGACCCAGATGGACTTGCTTTTGGTATTGGAATCGATTCACAAATAATTGGTTTATATGATATTCGTAATCATGAAAAAGTAGAAACACTCGGTTTTTATTCATTTCATTATTCGTTGTAATGCCTTCTTTTAAAGGGACCATTTGAAATGTTAAAATACGAATGTGAAGGTGATTTCGAATGGACCCATTTACGATTTAGTCCGAATGGAAAAATGATCCTTGTTTCAACCAATACTTCATTGATATTACTTGTTGATGCATTTAGTGGTGTTCTTTTGCATACATTTACTGTAATGAAGACAATATCTAGAAATAAAATTCTAGTATAATCTACTAATTTAATTCTATTTCTTCTTCACAGGGACATCAAAATACAAAAAATGTTCCTTTGGAAGCTTCATTTAGTCCGGATTCGAAATATGTGTTTTGTGGTATGTATGATATGTCATATCAGAACGATTTTCTTTTCAAAAGATAAAACGAGAAGTTAACATTTCAATATTCGCGTCGGCAGGGAATTTCAAAAAAAAAGTACTACGACCAAATTCAAGTATGACGTTTAAATACTAGTTCGAATCTTTCTTCTACAAGTGATTTAATAAGTAAGAGCTTTTGTATGCTCATACATTTATTGAGAAAGTAATCTTTTCGAGTCTTTATCCCATAGAATTTTCTCTTAAATACTATTTTGTTACACATTGAAGCAACTGTTTCAATTAAATAGATTACTTCAACATCATAATTAATCATTAGTATAAGATTTTGGCAGAGAATTCTTTGTTTTAATTCAAGTTCTTTGCTCTAATTTTCGTTGAGAAAGAATATAAAAATAGGATGCAAACTTATATATTTCAAATTTTTGTTCAAGCTCCGAAAACGAGCGATCATACGGTCTAGTTAATTTTTGTTGGTTTTCCAATTATACATTATAACCCATTGATATCCTTTGACAATCATGAATGATCGTTGTTTTCTCTTTTGTCACCTTATGAAGAATTATTGACTTGATTGAAAAATATTCGTATCACTGAAATGTTACATTGCTCTAGGTTCGACTGATGGTCGTATACATGTGTGGCGAACAGCAGACGGTGAAAAACTGACTACATTTACTACCGACAATTCTTCAGATTGTATTCAATGTGTTCAATTCAATCCAAAGTCATTTATGTTAGCTAGTACTTCTACAAATATGGTTAGACAAGAAACTTCTTTTGAAAATAAATCATTCAATATTGTTGTTTAGGTATTTTGGTTGCCACCAGTCGAAGATGATTGAAATAAATAGTCGAATAATGCGTTTTTCTTTTCATTTCTCTTTTGTCTTTTCGTGTGCAATACTCTTATTATTGTGTTATGTAAATTATGTGTATTGTAACTTGTACGGTGTATTTTTAGATGTCGGAAGAAGTAGCTTCTAATCCAGGACCACCTGTAGATAATTCGGTTGCACCACCAACAACTGAAATTCAGTCAGCAGTCGATGAAAATGCAACGAACCTTGTTGAAGATGCTATACAAGCTGAAATTAAATATTCAATGTTAAATCCAGAACTAAAACCAGTTCGTCGTATCATAGCTGATGATCTTGAATGGAGTTTACGTATTGTTCCAGCTTTGACCGACTTAGCATTGAACTCTCTTGTACAAAGTTTCGATACAAATCCAAAATACGATGAATTGTTAGATAAGCATCGTCATCAATTATTAAAAAGTCTACCAACAAGTATCCCACTCAAAGTGACAGCACCATTGATTGAAGATGAAAATTATTGGCAAAAATGTTGTAAAGAAAAATGGCCGATTTGTGATATAAAACAGTACGATAATTCTTGGAAACGTTTTTATTTTGAAAAACATATTGAAGAAATCATTGAGAATTTTGTGCCAGCACGAGATGATACGAAAAAACTATTCGAATATGTAAATCTGGGTAAGTTGAAAATTTTCAGTTTAATTTCAAGAAAGTCTCATAATATACTACCTGTAATAATAAATTCAAGCATACACTAAGTTTGCTTTAACTGATCCTAGGGATTTATCTTACAATTGTATCTCGTTCGAGACACGTAACTTTATCATTCTTCTGGTTTGTTTTCGTACGTTCATGTGCGTTACATCGGTCTGAGAACTAGGAGAGAAAGATTGATGATAAAGTGTTTGTAACTGTAAGTCATAATAGTAGATTCACGTTTGCCATGGAATCGAATCACTGGATATAAATCAAGTCTAAATTTTTACTCGTATGCTTGATTACATTGTTGTTGAAATATATTTGACAACGAAATTCTTCTCTTTTTCAAAGGAGCGCACTATGTTAAACGACTTGATATCAAACAACTTTTACCACCCGTTGAAATGCAAGATAAAATCTTACAAAATGACGATGAATTTTTCGATGATGATGAAGACAATGATTTAAATGATGGTCGTGATGCTGAACTTAAAAAAACATTATGTGATCATTTCGATTTTACGGATCTGATCAAACGTTTACCGAACTTAGAAGAACTTCATCTAGTTTATGGTGTGAAAGGTTGTGGAATGAATTTCGATTGGAATATGTTCGAATTTACGAAAAAAGATTGTCAAATATTAGCGAAATGCGTACAGCAATGTAAAACATTACGAGTTTTACATTTACACAGAAGTAAAGTTGATGATTTGAAAGTACGAATGTTAATACGAGATGGTTTACTTGATCATCCAACATTGGTAGACCTCAATCTTGAACATAATCAAATTAGTGATCGTAAGTTAGAATGGAAAAAGAAAAGTTTTTATTTTCTTTTCATCATAATTGAAATTAATATTGTATATATTTGCAGGTGGATGCCGAGCTGTTGCTAAACTACTTAATGGGCATTCAAAATTACTTCGATTGAATTTATGTAACAATCTTATTGGTGCGCAAGGTAAGTGTACAAAGAAAGAAAAATGCGAAACACAAAAATGAATATTTACTGATTCAAGGTGCACAGGCGATCGCATATGGTCTCACGAAATCAGCAACAATCGAATATTTAAATCTACGTTTAAATCGCATGGGCGATGAAGGTGGTCAAGCTGTTTGCCTAGCATTATTAATGAACCAATCATTACGTGAATTAAATTTATCATCGAATAATCTATCCGAGCCAACAGGAAATAAATTAGCTGAAATACTTAATCGAAACAAAATTCTCTTGAAAATTGATATGAGTGCCAATCGTTTAGGTGGTGACATTGGCAAATCATTACAAGAAGGTTTACAAGATAATAGTACATTATTATATTTTGATTTACGTATGACAGAATGTGGACAAGAATCGGAATATATCATTAATCAAAAATTGAAAGCCAATCGAGAACAAGATCGTTTAAGACGTATACAAGAAAAAAATAGTCAAGATAATAAAGGACGTACATATTCACACTTGTTTTGAGAATTTCTTTTTTCTTACTTGTCTTCAACAATAATCCGTCCATTTTATTCCATTTTATAATATTCAATTTGCTTTTCTTTTCGGTCTATTCGAATGTATTTTTTTTTCGAAAAATAAAAATTATTGCCATATGAAAATCGGACTCAAGCCAAAATAATTTTTCCTGAATGTCAGCAGTGAACGATAGGAACAAATGATCAAAACATAATTTCTTTTCAAGTAGAAATGATTCAACTCACAGAAAGTTATGTACAACAAGGAAAAATGAAACAATCAAGATAAATTTATAAGCATCTCTGACTCACTGTTCGTGTAATTGATGTCTTTTGACTTTCTGCTAGTACAATTTATCTAAACGTTGAAAAGACAATGAGTCACATCTGTTTGCATGCTTTTAAAAGTCTCGTTATGAAAGAATAAATTAATCATGGATTTAAAATCGAAATCGTTCCATAAACAACGAATCCTATTTCTTAAAAAGTGTTTCTTCTATAAATGGAATAACTTCTCAAATTTTTTTTTGTTTTTCGTGATGTTGTTTTGTTCTCTATTGAAGAGAATTCGTAATGCAAAACTTGCCGTACGCTTCCAAGTTCTCAACATTCCCTTCTAATTATAAAAGGGATGGAATACCGACGGTAAATATGATTTACAATTCTACGTTTTTATGAAACTGATAGCATCGAGCATTTACTGATAAAATTTTCCTTAGAAACAACAAATCAGTCAGATCTTTAAAAAAAATATCAATCAGAAGGCATGTCACTATTCATCGTTTTGCTGCACTGAAAAAATTTAATAAGATCTTGAAAAAAAGAATATGACACTTTGTTTAAAAAAGTTCATATATTAAAACTGTATTGACTGTAGTTATTACTTGAAGACCATTCATCGCAGCTAATCAAAGAATACACGAGAAAACGAAGCGGAGAACACTGACATTTTGGTGTTGTAACTGATTTGAATTTGAAATAAGGATGAAGACAAGATATTTGTCTTTGTTCATATTCAGATTAAATCATTTTCGAAAGGATTTTTCTCGTCTCGTCAATCAAAAGGAAGAGCTTTCAAAATGTGTCTAGCACTAAGAAACTCGAAATCAACAACAGATTCTTTTTCTCATCAAGAAGAAGCACTGTTCCCAAGTGAACTGAAAATATTATTATTTTGCATCTGGTTATCATAAGTTTATAATAATTTGAACATGTCATTATAAAAATAAATTAAAAAAAAATGAATTCAATAAAAAATTTATTCGATCATGAAGAATTAAGTAAAAATGTCGCAGAAGTTAAGAATTCATGAATGAATGAAGATTATAATTGAAAAATCATTATTATTCATACTATTCTGTTTGACTCAGATCTAATAGAAAGAACAATACTCACTATGTGGTCCGTTAGAATAAAAGACAGGAAAAATTTTCGCCTTGTACTTTTATCTTTAAAGATCCTGCTTAATTGAATTATATATAGAAACACAGTGCATCAATGTTCTCGTCTACTTGTTTGCCAGCAAACCCAAGGTATTCTGCATTAATAATAGGTAGGAAAGAGTCTTCGTCTTCATTAAATTCAAAAGAAGTAAGTAGTTATTTATATCAACTATACAAAAGAAGCAATTGTTAGATTGAAACAAACATGAGATTACAGAATGAAGCTGAATTATTCCAAATTAGTTCCGTCTGCATTTGATTTTCATAATTGACTTCGTTATTTAAAATCATACTCACAATCTACTGACATTAAAATTAAACAAACTTTACTTACAATGCAAGTTTGAAATGTGAACACGTAATCTAGCTGTTGTTCGATTCACGTTCCTTCGAAAGTTTCTTTTCATTAAGTTCACACAGTATTTCTAGATGAGTTTTTAAAAATAACCATAGGCAGATTTTTTCTTTCTACAATAAAATATAATTTTGGAACTCATAATCTTCTTGAGAATCTTTCGATTGTGACTTTCTGTTTTGCCAAGAGAATATTACCTTGATGCATTTTAAAAGGACACATCACATGTGAAATCATCTTAAAAACCGGAATGCATTAGTTCATGCGTGTTTTGAAAATGTGTTGGCGGCAAGCTTCTGCTTCAATGACATTTTTAGCCTGAACTTAATTATCAATATGGAAAAAAGTACATGTCAGCAAAAGAACTATTTTATCACTTAGGCATCTTGGCTTCCACTTTTCGATAATGATTCTACCATATTAGAAATGACTTTCTATTTCAACAACGAGTTGTTTAATTGAATTCCTTTTGCACAACTGTGAAACAGAATTGTAAAAATAAATGAATGCTGTCATCAGAAAAGACATTGGAGACTAGTTTTTCTAAGCATACATGAGTGAACTTTTATTCTCTCTAAACTTGTTGAAAAATAGGAAATTTGTTGGACGTGAAATGGGTATTATTCTTTATAAAATTCGTCGAAACGTAAACGAAAAATTTCCAACCAATGGATCGCAACAGTAATGAAATTGTGATCGTTTTTTACGTGAAAACCACTTTTAGACTTTAAAATTTAATTCATTTTCAATGTTCTCAACTAATTTCTGTTATACAAACTGGGATTTATATACACGAAGTTTCATTAGCACACTATAATTAAACGGAAAATAGAATGTGAATCGATAGATACTTCAAACTCAAAGCGCAATCAATAGAAGAATTTATTTATGGTGTGCTAGTTTCTAGATATTATCTTAAATGACTAGCTATATAATCAAAATGAATCTTAAACAGCTGAGCGTCGAAATTATATTAAAGAATTCTTCAAAAGTTATTATAATTTTTTCCTCCGTCCACTGGCTGCTCTTTTCGTTGACTAACAATGATAAGGACCTGTTTTATTTTTCTCTACAGTTCCTGCTATTTCTGTTCATAGCTATAACTGTTTTCTAAATGATTAGAAAGTTCTAATCCTTCATGTCACATATGATTCAGCATGATACGAACTTGTTAGTCAAAAAAGAGGTGTGTATAATATTTTTGAGTTTTTGTGTTTTCTAAAATATAGATGAGATTGAGTCTAGATGTTTTAATAAATGCTCATAGATGTTAACTTCGACCAGGGTAACAATGGTGAGTCAAGAAAAAAACAAAGACGTGAGCTCAATGAAGATAAATCCATGGCATTGATACAATATGAAACGAGTCTACGTTTATTTGCAATTAGAATACAAAATAAAATATCTTTTACGCTAACATGTAACCTTTTCGATATTTGTTCTTTTTATGCGTATTATTAAGAGGCAACATTTTTATGTGAAACACTGATATGATTAAAAGAGCACAATTATGTTTCTTTTCTCTTTTTTTTTCATTCTTCTTCTTCTCCTTCTTCTGATAAGTACTACCAAGGATACACTAACGAAATGTACTTTGTCCGTAGATTTGTTTGATAAGAAGATCCAAGGATTACTCGATCATCAAGATGATTGCTCTTGTTTATGTTACTATCGTTTTAATAGTAATATATTTCTTTTTTACTTTTCTCAAACCTGATTCAAAGCGTCCAACTAATCCACATGCTAATTTAGGTAATTTACTTCTATTATGTCTAGGCAAAAAAGAAAACTAACCTATTATTTATTTATATTAAATTTAATACTAGAAAGAACACCAGAAGAAATGCCAATGCCCATTTATCGTCCATTTAAAGATGGACCATTTCATATGACAATGGGTATGACGATAGTTCGAATGTCATCTTGAATTTATAGATTTATAATAATAGGTCTACAATCATTAAATATCAATGAATGGATACAAATCGATCCAAATTATCGTCAACATATTAAACTTAAAGAAGAATTATTAAATAGTGCACGACGCAACGATTTATTTCTATATAAAGACAGCACATACAGAGCTTCAATGGAAATCTTAAATATGTTGATCGAATATCTTCCATATCAATATCCGAATATGTTTCAAAGAAATCATTCAAAAACAAAAATAATCAATCTTATTAATGGACAAATTTTCAATTTAACAGAATCTGATCATATGCATCCATTAGAAATTGCTGCACGTCTCATACAAGAGGATCTTGTTATCATGCAACAACATCCAAATGAAGAAATGTATCATGCAAATGTTATCGAATAACTTTCATTATGATTCCTATGAATCGAAACGCTTGTTTTTTTCTCTTTCTTTTAGGCATTAGCAGTTTGTTTTCCGTCGATATGGTTACCGAAATTAAAATTTGGTCTACCATTAGCATCGATCCATATGCCACAAGTACCATTTTTCCAAGAAAAATTACGAACTTCAATGGAAAGATATTTTCTTAAAATAAAAGAAAATAATCCAGTACAACGTTTCAATTGGACTTGTATATTCACAATAAAATATGTATTGATATATCTGTATGCATTTCTTTTGTTTTTATTTAGTACAAATCGGCGATGATCTTTGTCTAACAGAAGAACAACATGATTATCATAAATTAATTACAGAAGATAATGCCGGTCAACTAATGTGCCTACGTGTTGAACGACAGACGTTAAGACGCATGCCAGAATCGGATACAATTTTATTTACAATTAAAACATATATCACTAAAATTGAAGATGTGTGCCGAAATAATTCAGCTGTGGCTAAACAATTAGCTGGAGCTATCAGAAATTGGCCACCTGAAATGATCGAATATAAAGTAAGAACTAGTTTATGTAAGAAAAGATAATGTATTCGTCGAATATCATATAATTATTGAAAAAGAAAAGAACGATACAGGATCTAGACTGGAAGAAAAACAATATATTGCAATCTGTACTACACTATAGATCCTAGAAAGGTATCCTATGGTTTTCAATCATATCATTAATCAGAAAATAAATCAAAGCATACTAGAAGAAGTTGCCGACAAGTTAAATACGCAAAAGAATATTAGAAAGATTTCTTAGATATAATACAAATGATTAAATAGTCTAGAAATTATCAATTCAAAATAAAATTCTTGTTACAATATTATTAACTGCAGAAAAATCACTAATATCCTACGAATAGTTATAGAAACTTTCATGTTTATTGTCGGAAGTTTCATTTCTTACACATGAATCACTTGCTTAAATTGAAATTTCGAGGTTTTCATTGCTTCTACCAGGCCTGTCTTTGTATAAATATTTAAATCAAAATATAATTACTCAATTTTCTATGTTATTCATTGAAACAAATATATAACTTTGTAGGGAAGATGTAGGGTTCTGCTTTTTTTTCAAAAATCTTTTATGTACTCATCGACAAATTTATTATTCGCAGAATGTGACCATAGAAATTACTTTCAATATATCACATGGCTTCTCAGTGAGATTATTATACAGTAAACTTGTATATAAATCAATCTAGATGAAATTTCTAAAAATGAACTGAGCAGATTGCTGTTAGAAATTTCAACATCATTCAAAAACAGGAGCCGTATCAATTTATAAACTCTCTTGTGTTTAATTTCATTTGGAACAAATAGGTCTATGCCATAGATAATCACAGTTAAAATAATTCAATCATTATTTTAATTAAAAAAACATACATGTCAATCGTATGTTCTATTTTTAGAATGCTGATAAATACAAAGACGGTCTTCTTGCCTATTTGGATACAATGTCATCCATTGAATAATATTTATTTGAAGAACTATTTATTATAATTGTAATTATTATTATTAATATAAAAAAACCAAGGCAACTGTTTATTTCACTTTTGAGAAGTATCAAAGGCGAAATTGATTATATACATGAAACAATATGATTATTGCAAAAAAGGCAAACAAAAATCAGTAGAATAAAATGTTAGCGTTGTTGTTCATTTTTCGTATTTATTTTTGTAACAATAAAGATACACCACCAAGAACCCATTTGCTTGGTTTTTCTTTCGTTTTAAGATAGAATGTCCAGACAAAATGAGCACCACGTGTTTTTATTTTGTATACTGGACATTCATACATACCTTTTATATCCATACGATCGGTTGGTATAGCTTTAACAAATATTACTGGCATAGCTGACGTTATTTCTTTTAGTTTTGCTTCAGCTAATTGTGATGTTTGAGTATCCCATCGAGCGCCTTCAAGATAAAGACCCCATATGTAAGCACCTTCACGTGGTGCACCACCAAGTTCTTCTTTCGTTCGTTTTGTTATGTCAACAGATAAACACATACGATCAAGAGGCCATTCGTTTTTACGTGCCGTTGTTTGCATAATTGCAGTTAAAAACGATTGAGGATTAAAGAGATAACCTAATATAGAAATTTCGAAAAATTTTCACATTGTTCATTGTTTAAAAACTTGATTTACCTAAAGTTATGGCGTAGGGTAATTGAAAATCACTTGTCCACAATTCGAGATCTTTAAAACGATTAAGTAAATCAATAAACCATGCACTGAGAGAGAACAATGATGGATATGCGCGAAGTTCCCATGGTTTTGGTACTTGATCGAGATAAAGAGATTCTTGCAATGCTTCCATATCAGCAGTCACAGTTAATTCACCCTGATAAGAATTAAAATATGATTTTTTTTTTAAAATCATCATCGTTTTCTATTCATTTTTTCCATGAACAACAACTTACTTTCAAACCAGAATCTAATTCTTTTAATGAACGTCTAATTTCTTTTAATAATATATTCATACGTTCACATTCTTGTAAAGCGACAACTGTATAAGGAGTTTTTTCTTCTGTTTTGGCGAATAATTCTACCATGTTAAATTCATCTGGTAAACGACCCATAATATCATCGAGTACACTTTTTATCTAAATACATACATATATATATATATATATATATATAAATATTAAGATAGATGACAAAAGAAAAATGCATCTAAGATTTTAGTTTTCTATATTTTACTTTTTCTTCGCGACTTGTTACTGTACCACTTTCAGATGCTCCAGCGCCAGCATCGCGTGGTTGTAATTCCAAAACTGTTTTAAATAATGCTTCACTTGTCGTTGTTAAGAAATCGATTTCAGCATTTGGATGAAGACCATACAAATATGGTGATTCCGGTGGTAAATATTCATCGATATATTGATGATAACCTTTATAATCAGTATTCGGTGGAATTGGAAATGACGGTGCTAAATATAAATCACCATCGAACTAAAATATGAGAAAACAAAAAACATAGCTTAAATTACAATAAGAAATTTTCTCTTATTCACCATGTCTGGATTAATATATGTTTCAAGATAATTTCGACATAAACGACGATCCCAATCATCAGTAATATGACCACCATACATAATTTCACCAAATAAATAACGGAGATCTTCCCATGGAACTTTTGAATTTGCTTCTAAATAATTGTATAAGACATCGACGCTTATTGTTAAATCACCATTGTTGAATGGGTATCGTCTAAAACATGACGACAAATATGGAACGATACCGAAGAGAAGAAAAAAAAAACTAACAGACCTATTCCAACCGATAGGTCCAAATTTACGGCGTTCAGCAACGACAGCGTGAAAATAGCAAAGAGCAAAAAGAATCGATTTAAACTCGTTTTCTTTTGAACAACGTTCCATTGTATCTTGATCAAAATTATCCAATGCTTTATGAATATTAGCGTACATTCCTTAAAATAAAAGAAAATATTTCAACTATCATCACAACGATTTCAATCACTCTATTCAAACCTGTTGGTGCTTCATTAGTAATCTTAATAGCTGATTCAAGAATACCTTGTGGAATACACTAAAATAAAACGTTACGTAGTAATTTATTTTCAACGGGAATAAAAAAAAGAATTTTTACGTGAGCTTCTGGATCGGGTGCTGGTTCTGCTGAAAGAAAAACCCGAAAATCTTCATGTGCGACTTCACCTGTTTGCTCTAGTTTTTTCTCCAACTGTGGTAACCATCGAGCAACTAAATGAATATTTTGTAAAACAACCCAATAGCCTTCAGATGATCCATCTTCCAGTGCTTTTTCAGCGACAACATCTTGTCCTAAAACATGCAATCAAAACTAAAAACAAGAAAATAAAATTTGTCAATGTAACCAACCTTGACCGAGGGAAATATTATAAAATTTTCGATTATCATTTGTAAAGCCCATTTTTCTACCAAGACTTTCGACTTCTTTAAGTGGATCAACACCAGGTGAAAGAATAAAAAATACCGGTGTAGCTTTCGTTGTCTCTTCATATGAACGTGACACTAGAAAATACAATAGTTTTCACAAAATTCTATTTAGAATCTTTCATCTTGTTCTGAATATTTACATTCAATTGTTCGATTTTCAACATATTTTCGACCTAGTTTTTCCTCGACAAATAAACTTAGTGCATAAAGCATACGATCAGGCCTTAAAGCCCTCATAATACATAATTTTTGTAATGATGTTTTACTCTTCCATTCCTGTGGGAATTTCTCCTTTTCTGGTGCTTCAGATTCGACGAATTTTTTCCATCGTTTTGCCGAACCTAACATCATAGAAGATTTGAAACATGTGATCTACGAACATATTCTTATCTATACCTTCAATATCTCGATCTAGATTATGAAATTCTTCCATACTTGATAATGATTTTACACCACCCCAGGATTGTTCATTCAAAAAGTCAACTGGACTCACCAAGTTCGGTACAAATGGATAACGTAAAAGAAATTCTAATTCTTTCAAATCGATTTCTCTATTCGTCAATAGGATTTGAAAAACCATTTGAGATGTAAATATAAGTTTATGTTGCTCGAATAATGAACGTGTTGTATAGACTGATGTTGAATATGTTATTGAGTCAATTAAATTAAGTACACGTTGTTTAACATCATCACTTTCTTCAGATTTTTGTATTGCTTTTACAAATACAATTTTAAATGCTAAAGAAAAATGTGTTTTTTTTCTTAGTTATGTATATATGCGTGTTTTTCTTTTAAATATCTTTTGAAAAAAGTTTACCTTTCAATGAAAATTGATACATAGGATGAATCTTTCGTAAATCATTCATTATAAAATAAAGTAAACTAGCGCGTGCTGCTGCCGGTCGATAAACTTCTCGAGTTTTATCAATTTGTTCACTAGTTTTTTCTGCTTCATTTTTCTTGTGTTCGATTTCAATAGCTGTTGATTTTGTTTTTTCTAAATTTTCAACTAATGCAACATCACTAAGAAAATTTCCTTTCGCTGCTGCCAAACGTTGTAATAGAGAATCTTCAAGTTTTTTCAAACTTATTTTATATTCATTCTTTTGTCGTGTTAATTCATATTTGGATTTTTCTAAATCGGGTCTTTCAAGTGCAACAACATCGGCCAATAGTTGATCTTCAAGACCATCACGTGTAACAGTAAAATTAATTAATGTTGTTTGCGCTTGCATTTCAGGTTTATAATGTGGATTAGCTAATTTAGTTTGTAAAATAAGACGAAAATCTGGATGATATTCGATTTCTTTATCACCCAATTTAATTGCACGGCCCTTTCGAATCGTATTACGACCAATCAATGGATCAAGAATAGCTTCAATATTGTCTTCGATATTTTCAACTAGTAATGTTTCACCAGTCGATATAGCACGTTCAATTTTCTCCATGTAACCTTTAGCACCAAGACGTATCACGACTAGTTTTTCACCGTATCGCGTACGAATCCATTTAACACCTAAATTAATAAATCAATTGAACCAAAACATGACTGACAATGTCAAATCTATAGTTTAAATTTACCTTGAAGCTGTGGATCGATCATTAATGGCCTAAAAGGAAAATTGTGATCAGATGTGTACGATGAGAAATATATATATATATCAAGAGTTCAAAAATCAATAACAGAAAAAACATATAATCTCTAATAGTTTTATATTTCGACTTATAATCTTTTCCTTTAAACGTTTTTCAAAAGTTTGAAGGATTTTACAATAGACTCCTACATACCATCGTTCACAGTTTGTTAAAATTGTAGCATTTTCATATGACATTCTATCTGCTGGTAAGCCTTCATTATTCCATGCAGCCATATCTGCATCATCAATCAACATTGATAAAGGATCAAGACCGTCTGTAACTGGAATTGGTACTTTTAAGTTTTTCAAATATGGCATCCAACGTCGATATAAAAGTTCTTCGCGATAATACTTCGTAAAATATCCTACATAAGAAAGATAAGCCGTTGTTATAAGAACGTTTCCTGGTAGAAATCTGCCAAGTATTTGCGACTGTTGTATTGTATTTGTCCATCGTTCTTTCTCCGAAGCCAGACCACCAACAAGACGGTTAGCTAAATTAATTGTATATGCTGTTTGATCAGCTGCACGTTGACATTCATCCTTTTCATTTTGTGCTGCTTCATATTGATCTTTAAGAGTTTGTAATGCAGCTTGAAGTCTCTGAAAAAATTCTTATGAATGTAACAAAACCAAGCTTTTCGTATGATTTTTAGATTACGCACAGTTAATTTAGCTTGTGTTGCATTGAATTGTTCTTCAGTTTGTCTCAATTGTTCTGTGGCCTCTTCAGCTGCTAAACGTTTCGGTTCAACATCACAATAAACACGATAATATTGAACTATATTGATAGCCCATGCACATAGACCCGCAGCTGCCAATGAGACACGACGAATAGCATCGGGATTAAAATCTGGATCATTTAAAAGTTCTTCAACAGCTCTCAATGATGAATCTTAATAGAAAAAGAAACGTATGAATTTCTAACTCATTAACAAAAAAAAAAAAGAATTCATAAATAGTTAATCCTGATTACTTCAATAGTTTTCTTACATACTGCTCCGAATTAATAGTACAGTTGTATACTCGATTAAATTATAAGATTAGGAAAGTCTTATTGTTTTTTCAAGTTTAATTTAAAAAAACCGATAATTAATTGTTGTTAATGTAAACAGTTATATGCTTCCAATCATCAAACATGATGATCACAGATAGTATGGACTCGATTTATAAGAAGAAAAAAACTATTTTTTTGGCTACCGATCCTGCCTATAGTAAGAATATCAGGGACCTATAAGTAAGATTCTTAAAAATTGTATTCTGTCTGTGTAATGAAAAATTTTTAACAAACAACTTTTCGTAATTTATCGTCTGAATCATTAGATTCTATTGATCACTGCTTAGTTCACGTCGGTTTTATCAGGAGAAAAATAAGCATCGCTATAGCTCGATTGGATTACTTTATTAAAAATCTGAAGTATTTGATATCTTTTATTTTGATAGATTCATGATAGAACATGGGTGAGAGTGTGATAGTTTCCATGAAATAAGTTTCTACTGCTATTGACGAAAGAAACCGAATTTCAATTCTCAAAGTTAATCGTCTGTTTCTGTTCTGTGCCAATGATGTTAATAAAACAGCGAAATTTCTGTTTTCAAACATCCTTATTAATAGGCATACGACAGACACCTATTAATGTTTGACCATTGCAATAAAATAATTCCCTTAATTGTAGAAGAAGCCAGCACAGCAAAACCAAAGAACAACTATTCTATGTATTTTACAATGTTCCTCATACCTGGAATATGATTTTTATCATAAGTTAATAAAGTATTTAAAAATGCGCCAACTTCACCAATCATTGTCTTAGCTGCGCGCCATGTTCGATCACGTGGTACACGATCTAGAAACATTCATAGTTAGTACCATATAGTCGTGTAAAGAAATTTCCTTACTTGGCTGGGCAAGAAGTATTTGTATTGATGATGTTACTTTAAGAATAGCGGCTGGTGGTGTTGCAAAAGATTTAAGTTCAGTTAAATTATTTCTATTCAGTGTATTTAATGCTTCTTCGGCTGCTTTCAAAGCAGGTAAGGCCTTTTGTAAATCACGATCACTTTCAGCTTGTCGTTCAGCAACACGTTCTTTCTTTTCTGCAACTTCCTTTTCCTCTATAGCTGCAGCTTCACGTTGTTCAGTAACTTTCTTCGTTTCACTCTCAACAACTTTAATAAGACGATCGGCTTCTTCATTCTTTTTTGTTACTTCGATTTCTTCGACTTTTAATTTTGCCTTAAGTTCATCCGTTTGTTTCGCAACGCTAAAATTGAATTTGAATTCAAATTTCATATAATGATTAAAAAGTATAAAAGGAAAACCATAATAACATACGATTCAAGTTTCACTAAACCATTTTCAAGTCGAATAATACCATCTTCATGTTCACGACGTTTTGTTTGTAATAAATTACGATAGAGACCAATTTGTTCAAGAAACGATTTTGGTGTTGTATAATTGTATCGTCGTTCATTCTGAATAGAAAATTTATTTTTCGATGTAATAAATAAATGAATAAATAAATAAGTAAATAAATAAATAAAGATTCAAGATTAATATACCGTTAAATATTGAGCACTCATTTCATTGACAGAACTATGAACATAGGCCATGAATTGTGCAACTGAATCATGATATTCTGTTGGTAAACTATCAACATCTTGTATAAATCGTTTTGCAACAGAAACTAGAGCTGTTTCTGGCCATTCGTGAAACCTAAATCAAAAGTTTGTCAGTTCATATATATGTGTTCGATTGACATAACATTATTGTCGAGGATACAGTCAGATTCGAACATTTTTCAGTACGAAAAGTAGTAAAATGTTTAGTAGAAACTTTTCTTACGACAGTCTTGACTATGGATAAATATCGCAATCGTACGCAAGAAAGATCTCGAAGAGTGAACTTGAATAGGTGGAAAATTTTTCCTTGTTAATCGATTCACATTACAAAATATCTGCAAAACATTCTCATCGAATTCTGTCTATATAACGAGAAAAAAACAGCATTTCCCATCTCTCTCTTTTCTCGTGACCCGAAGACATCATCGCTAACTTATTGATATTCTGTCAGCTTCAATTATATCCTATTTCTTTGCTAATTTCAATTAGATATGTGAAAATACGTGTGTACAATCATATAGTCGATTGTAATCCTCGCTGTCTTTATAACCATCGAATTCTCAACTTTTAACTTTGTATGCAGTAAACAAGACTATCATAATATTTTGACTTCAAACTTCATCTATCTATATATCAATAAAAGGATGATCATTTCATGTACAAGTAAGGTAAAATTGCTTCATTAGACTTGTATCGTTAGTTGTACATTGTCATAACTACTTACCAATCAATATTTGTACAATTGACTAAAGCTGGAAATCGTCGAGCACGAACACGTAAAGTTGAACCGACCGGTGAAAAACATAAAACAATCTTGAATAAATATCAAACGATTAGTTAGTGATCATATTGATATTCGTCTAAATCACAGATCATACCTTTAAATTTCTTCGCACTTTATCAATAAAGAATTTCCAACAATTTTCTTTCGTGTCTTCAATACCCAGAGCTTTTGCTTCATTTTTAACTGCAGCCAATATGTCTACCGTTTCATCATCTGTAAATAGGCCATTGATTTCACCTGATGCAAGCATATCATTAATTAAAACAAGAAATTTCTCATCAGCTACTTGTGCATCAGTCATTAAAAATACTGTCGGAATATTTTTTATTCCAGATCGAAGATAAAGATTATTCAAATCCTGCAAGGTTAACAAGAAAAATATGTATTATTTAGGAAAATTTCTGTTTTCATTCATAAATAAATACGAACCAATTTCAAATCATTAATGCCATAACCTTTACGAATTGTTATTTGAAAAACTTCTTGACTAGAAACAAATGCTGCTAATCTTGATAAACTTTGTTTTCCACTACCACCGACACCGACCAGCAATGCATTGCCACGTGGTGATTCAAGTATACGATTTATTCGACATATATGCATCATAGCATCTTCGAATAGGACGAGATTCATGTTAGCATTCACTTCATTATAATTTTCTAATGTATCTGTTAAAAGTCGTGTTAATTGTTGCCAATTATCAATTGGCATATATTTTGGATCACCAATACCAGTTGAAAAATGAGTATAAATTAATGGACGACGAAAACAGAAGTCTTCATCTATGTCAGAAAAATTTTTCTTAACTGTATCACGAAATATCTTTTGAAATGAATCAATATCATCAGCGGACACTAATTTATCACCATAAACACGTTCAGCTTCATGAACATAGAGACGAACAAGATCTTTTGATGTCTTGACACATTCACCATTAGCAAATAGTATGCCCTATTAAACAATATATATATACATATATGATAAATGATTTCATGAATGAAGATTTCTAACTGGCTAAATCCGATAGAACTAATGATTTATTCATCATTAGATCATCGGTAGACTACATCCAATCTAAGAGAACAAGTAGATTCACGCTGATCCTGTAACTAGGCAACCGTAGGTATCGTAGCAGGACTGCATGATTTAGAAGGAAGTTCATGACATGCATTGGTAATAACTACAATTATGGAGCTTATTGTTTCTTCCGAGGATTAAATCTTGGTACTTGAGCTAGTTTATACTTCACATGTCACTAATTTTTGTCTCGGTATCCGACGGTGTTTCTATTTTCAAGCATTTGAACAAGAGAACTATTAGTTTTTGAGACAGATGCGGTGTTCATTGGATGCTCACTACGATAGTAAGTGGAGTAGAAATCTCTTGAATGGCTTGAGCTTCGAGCTGGAATCTCAGCTTTAGACTATAATATTCAGCAAATTTCCGATAGAATGAGAACGAAGGTTCTCAGATCATTCTGAACTTTGCTATTACTCAATAACAATCATCAAATAAATGTCGTCAAAACTGAAAAGCAATTTTAGAATCGAAGGGGTTCTCTCGCATGTGACTTATAGATACTATTTAAACAACTCAATGAGATGAACCCTTCGTACGTTATCAAAAAACAAAAAACAATGAACATTAAAGTTTTGATCATATTAGATAATGAATTTTCGAAATATTGCGTATTAATGAAACTTCAATATTCACAAAGGATACTATTTATATGAAAGTTTAAATTTAAAAAATCTCTCACGGATATAAAGTGTTGTATACTGCCGAAGTTTTAGATTAATATTCGATCATCAGCTATGTTTATCACTACTTGGCTTATATGCATCGTTATCAATAATTTTCTCCAAAAAATATCGAAGAAGCATTTGATAGAATCGTTCACATTGACTGTTGAGTACCGACGGATCAACTGTAGGTCTGATAATCTCTTATTAACTGAATTCCGGTTTCAAAATATGGGATTCATTAGACTTAAATCGTTTGTCTTTCTTTTGTTTCATCAGCATTCAATGGATTACTATTATTTCCTCATGTTACAATCATCAAGTTGAACTACAGGTTATTGTAACTAATTATCTAGTATGAACTACGATGCTTTTTCATCTAATCGAAACTCTAGAGAATTTACTTGAAAAATATTTGAAAGATCTCTTAAATTGAATATATAATGAAATTTGATAGCTGTTGGAAGAAAAGTTGCAGCAACACGTTGATGTACAGCAAGTGCTCCATCGACTAATGATCCAGAATAACGTTGTACAGCTTGTGAAAATGGAGAATGATGTGGAGCAGCTAAATGTTGCGATAATATACTATTATAGATTGTTCGTAATGCATCCTTGAAAGGAGAAGAAAAATTCTTCTACATGCGATGGAAAGAAAATTTTTCAATTATTACTTGTCCCGGAAATGAAACAGCAAAAACAGCAAAATGTCGTTGAATACGTGAATCAATTGTGAAATTGCCTGCTGTTGGATTCATACATGCCACATATTGACAATTGTGTATATCACGTAATGTTAATTTTTGTCTATCATACCAATGCTTATAATCAAGATATTGACGAAGTATTGTATGAGCTTGTACTGTATAGTATTTATCCATTTCAGGCATATTCATGTCATCTATCGAAAAGCATAAAGAGAAGAATTAAAAACAATTTCAAATGAAAAAGAAGCAATCCATTGAAAATAATGTTCGAATAATTTACCAATGAAGTAAACGAGTCGTTTATTTCCTGGTGGACCATAGTTACGACCTGCCTTTCGTTCTAGTGGTTTTTCTAAAATCGATTGAAGCATTTCTGATGTTGTGTAGTAGTTAAATGGAACATTCACAACTGTCCAATTTTCATTATTTAATGATTCTAATTTATCATTAACAATAACAGTCTTTCCTATAAATAGTTAAGTAAAGATAAAACGTTCTCGTGTTTGTTTTCTAGTCTATGTATATGATGATACTTACCACTGCCAGCACCACCTACTAACATAACCGGATAGCCTCGTTCCATTAATAGATCTAAGATTGAAATATAAAAAGAAATACAGTAATTCAATATGAACTTATTCATATGAACATACCCATCCAATATCGAATTCGAACAGTTTCAGCTGTTGGCACAAGTGCTGCTTGTAATGGAACATCTTGATCAAGTTCGAATTTCGGTACTTTTTTACTCCATAATTCAAATTTTTTCGTTTCAGGATCAATATAATAATCGAATACAGTTGTATTAGCTGTTGTTGGAAATTTAACTGCTTTAAATTCTAATGTCCACCAACGTGAAAATTCGATACGATGATCGACTAACTAGTATTCAATAAAGACAAACATAGAATAAATTTCAAATTATAAGCAACTATTTATAAGTGATCATTTCTCGTAGAATACATATGAAATCATGTTGAAGACGACAATAGGTATAGGAATTTCATAGGACATGTATAATCAAAGCTTAGCAACAGCGATTACTTACGGTCGTCGAAAGAACTGAATACTATTTTTATTTAGACATCAAATGGAATATTGTTCGTGATGGTTTATTTCATATAATTTTTGAATTTTTGAAAAAGACTTACTTGATCTTGAAATAATGATGCACCCATAGCCCATATACAAGCCCAGACAAAATATTGTTCATAAAGTTCTTTCGAACAATCAGGTGGACAATTTTCAGGAACAAGTAAACATTCAAGTATATGACATAACATCCATACATGACAACCATCAACAAGTGGAGTAATCTTTTTAAAACGATTTGATTTGAGCATTTCCATACATGCTGGTAAATATTTATCAAATAAAATTTGTAGATTTGCTCTTTCACTTTGAATAGGACGAGAATCAATCCATGTTGCCACTTGTGGACCTAACAAAGAAAAGCATCGAAATTTAAACAAACGATTGAGAATAGTTTATTGAACGAACCCCATCCAAGATCTTGAGGATTAATGTAAAGAATACCAGCACGTGAAACTGTAGCCGGTGTAGCGGTTCTTAAATGACTTATTTCAAATAGTAAACGCATGGTAGGATTCAGTGGAACACGTTCATTGCTTGCCAATGTTAAAACTTTATTGTCGTCCATAACTGTATTCAATGATTCAATCCACATCGGATCAATATCACCATCGAGAGCAATCCATTTTGGACCTGAAGAAAATAAATACAATATAAGAAGAAGAAGAAAAAACTAGCACATATTTCTTTTCTATTTCGTTTTACCATCATGTGTCATATTTGCAAGTTCTCGCATAATTGTTGAAAATAAGCCATCTTTCCATTCTCGGGTTGATGGATTCATGAAACCGAATAATTCATTATTTGTTACAGCTTTTGGATCAAGATCAATGGCAACAGGTCGTCGTTTTTGATTCGTATACATTCGAATGAGTGTCTTCCATATTTGACTTTTGCCTGTACCAGCATTGCCAACAATGAATACTGAATGGCGAACTTCAAAAAGTTCTTTTAATTGAACAACTTTTAGAATAAATGCATCTTCTGGTTGAAGTTTAAGATCAAGTGCAGCACGTTTGATTTCTTCTTCGAATTTAAGATCCCGTTTACGTGGTACATCAAGTGCAGGAAATAGATCACCAATGAGACCCTACGAATATGAAACATGTTCAACAAAGCTATTGAATACATTCACAAGAATGTGGTCATATAAGATCAAGAATTTGTCCTTGCAAATCTTATCCTAGTCTATGTCATTCAGGTTCTTTTTCTAGCTCAATTCTGTTCGTAGAGAAAAAACTATTTCGAAATTTTTCATAATCTAAATGAACGGTTTTAGTGAGAAGACATGTTAGATAGGTGTTAGATTTCAAAGAATGAACATTTTTTTAATCTCTACCAACAGTGAACTATGGTAGGCATGTTAGTAGAAACATACATATCAGAGACATGAAGAAAAGTTTCAGCATATTTTCACTTGTACTACTTAATGCATACTATCAGTATCGGATTGAACATCTTTCATAAGTAATGTTTTGCTAGAATCAATGAAATACTGTAATTTATCTTGAAAGACAGAAATTAGAAGAATATTTTCTTTAATTAAATACAATAGCTAAATGTTGATCTCAAAGGAATCACAGAAAAATCTATTTAGATTTTTTATGTTAATTATTAGAGTTTGCTGTTGTTATGTATTCGCGTTGATACTATGATTGAAATCTTATAAGTTTTCTCTTATTACATTCTAGTCAACATTGAAGTTTTCGTTCTATGTAGTTTCAAGTATCAGGAAAAGATATGCGATAATCTTATGTCAATATTGAAATAGAAAAAGAAACATTGTTGCTAAGACAAACAGTTTTTCATGTTCTCAATTAGAAACACTCGATTATTCGCTATCAAATATGCCATGTAATCAAATACTAACTAAAGTACTAAGTAGTTTCAAGTATTACCAAACGAAAAAAAAACTACATTAAAATCAATTTTAACGTACCATGAAAATTGGTAAATCATCATGAACAATTTTCGGTATATTAAAATCACGTAATGCTCGCATTAAAACTTCACGTTCCGGTCTATTGGGATCAGCACGACGTAAAGCACCAGCAACGACTAGCACCGACTTAACAGCACGTAAACCCCAATCATAATGGTGTTGTTTCGATAGAAGTTCTTTACATAAATTATATAGTGTTATAAATTTACATGACAATAATTTGCCATCTTTAAAACCAGATGTAACAAGCATAATTTCACAGATCATTTCAATATCAGGTACAACCATAGCACATGGACGAAATAATGCTTTTAAGTTTTCAGGTAGTTCTGTACGACCGGCATAACCCGGATTCTATTCATGATGAAAAGAAAATTCATTGATACATTGGACTCAATCAAAACAAAAATAACTACGAACCATGGTAATGAAAAGACCAACATTAGGATTGAGACTGATTTCAGTACCCATAAAACTAAATCGTTGTTTTTTGTCACGTATTGCATCTTGAATTGTTTTAACTTGTACAGCAACGACCTAATCAAATAAGTTATTCACATGTTTCAATATCGTCTATAAAAACTTAAAAGAATCGTTTGACTTACAGAAAGTACTTCAACAGAAATACGATTGAACTCATCAAAACAACCCCATGCACCTGACAATAAACAGCAGTGTTATGTATCCGATATGAAAATAAAATATTGATTTTCCTACCTGTTTGTGATAGTCCTTTATATATATTTCCAATCGATTGATAATCCATTTGTTCCGAACAATTAAAGACATAGACCATAACACCTAAAGCTCTGCCTAAATCTTTTGTTGTTTCTGTTTTTCCTGTTCCAGCTAGAATAACAACATTATTTTAGTAACAGTAATAGCCTATCAAAAATCTTACCTGGTCCAGCAGGTGCACCGCCCATAATCAAATGTAGAGATTGTGTCAATGTAATATAGCATCTGTAAATATAGTATAAAGTGAAAACGAAGAAATTTCGAGTGAATTAATAGTTTATTGAAAATGTACCTATCAGTTAATGGTGTGATGACAAGACGTGGCTGATTACCCAAATATTCATGTGCATATCGAAATTGTGCATCACAAATATTTGCAAAACAATCCTTTTCTTTTTCATCCCATCGATGTCTTAATTGACATTGCCATAAAAATTCATTTGCACTTTCAATCTAAATATGAATAGAAACATGAAAAAAAATAATACATAGCGTTCAATATTTGTATAATTGCTTTTTTGAATGAAATAAAAAATCTACCTTAGCTTGAATCATTTTAGCAACAACATCACGTGCATGTACATCGATTGTACATATTGTTTCAATTTTTTGTCGTTCTAATGGTGAAATATCCGTTAGTAACAATTCAATGAGAGCATTCAATTGGCTAACAGCCTTCTTAAAATAATCTTTCAAACCATTCTCATAGCCTTCTTCAATACGAGAAAATGCTAAATTGACTTCCATGGTCCAAAAAACTTGTGAACCAGTTAAAGCTAGAAAAATAGAAATTTTTTCATTCGTGATCAAATGAATTCTCTACTAGTTTTCTTAGTTACCAATTTGTGCTGGATAATCTTGAACCCAATGTTCACGTGGTTTTTCTTCGAAAGCATTAATAGCTTCAGATAGACAATAACGAACTGTTTCTCGCATTTTATCAAGTAAACGATTGAGCCATGTTTCAACTTGTCCATTCAGATCACATGAACTTGGAAAGTCAACTTTTTCAGATTCTTTCGAATACATAGCAACAGCTTCTTTTAATTTAGCACCTGGTGTATGTTTATCGTCAACTAATTCGAGACGACCAATCGAATCAAATAATTTACTGAAATAAAATGAAAAACAATATTTGACGTCACTAACGAAACAAACATTAAACAATCAAAAGTCCTATACCTTAGATGACGCATGACCTTTTCCGGTACGTTACCATTCGATAAAATATCTAAGAGTTCAGCAGGCGATACGAAATAGAATCTAAAGAAAATCATACTTCTAGTTTTTCATGAAAGAAAGAAAAAAACACGTGATATACCTTGGAAAAGCTAAACGTTTTGTTTCTAAATATTCTGCTAGAGCTTTTTCACATAAGGCCAATCGTGCTTTAATACTTTCTAATTTTTCATAGACATTATGACGATTTGTACAGTGTATAACATTTACATCCTTTTGATTTTCTTCTGCTACATTTTTAAAATCTCGATCAATTTCATCGAACCGTTTTGAATCATCAGGTAATTGTTTACGAATGTCTTCTGTGCCAATAAAGATTGATTCCAGATGTGCCCATGTTTTTTGTACTTCACGTAAAATTTGTATGACCTGATCGGCTTGACTTAATTTCTTTTGCCATGATGACACTTGATTTTGAAAAAAAGCTATATATTTTGATTGTAACATATTTTGTAATTGTACTTGATGATCTTCTAATGTTTCAATAAGCTCATCATTTGCCGTTAGTAATTTAATTCCCGTACGTGGATGTGGATCTGTACCGAATACCATTGTTGTCCAAGTATTTTCAATATCTTTTATTGTTTTTTCCATACTCATTTCTTTAACAGCTTTATCAACTATGTTTCGTACTTCTTCTTCATAATTATATAAATTAAGATTGAGTAATTCTTCAAGTGTTGTCTGTGCTGACATGGAAAATTGTACACCAGTACAAGACATTAATTCTTCCCAATGTCGTTCACGTATAGCTTGATTTCGTAATTCAGTTATAGAACGTAGAGCTGTTATCATATTTTTAAGAATTAGTTCTAGTTGAATATATGCATTCCATGCACGCATTTCTTTATCGAGTAGTTTTATATCACGTTGAAACTTTTTCACTTCAGAATCAACTATAAAAATCAAATGAAAATTTAGTATTTTCAAAGCAAGAACTCGTCGGGATTTTTCATCGAAGATTTTGAAAGTTTCAAGATTAATCTGAATCCTCTGTATATTCCTTATTCATTGTCATTGTTCGTGTCATACTTCGAAATATATGTCAAATATCCTTGGTTACTAGGGAAGAATAAACTATAGGAACACTATGCGAACAGTTAATCATACTTTTTCGAGAGTTATAGGTCTGTTGTATATTGTAAAGTTAATAAGTCGTACTAAAACTGATCTTAATCTCAATCAGGCACAAATTGTCTTACAGTTTTTATATATTTTTATCGAAATTTCGTATCATAAATACAGTATCGAAAAAAATACACAGCTCTATAATTGAAAATCGGCAAAGTTCTATTCCACAGTTGGATAACTTCAATCGAGTTTCATCGTAGGAATTAAAAATCTGTCGAATACGACATTGTTCTATTGAAAATTATAGACAAAGTTTTCGTACTTGAATCATCGGTAACTACCAAACGACGAATTCGATGTCGAAAGAAGTTGCATGAACTCAGTTTTTTATTGTTATAGATAAAATTCTTCTCATTAATAATATTAATAGGCGAATAAATTTTGTTTTTAGACGGAATACTGTAACAATATGTAGTAGTATCGAATCTGAAGAACTCTCTCTGTCAAAAAAGATCAGATCTAATAAAAAGAATTGTCTTTTAGAACACATATCAAGTTTTATCGCTCGACTACTAAATTATCACATTGTCTATTTAAAGCATCTCTACGAATTCAGTAGCCTTTAGTTTCGAGCTGACTAAGGTTCCTCGTATTCACTTCATTGAACATTAAATGAAGCATCTAGGTGTCTAAAAACCTTCCACCAAAACATGAATACAAAGTTTTTTTCAGATATATTCATTCATAGCAAACAATTATATGCTAAAATGAAGCAAAGCTTCGTATGAAAAGAGAGCTCAGAATGAATATGTATATATAAATGAATGGTATTGAATTATCAAGGTTCTCTCTGAGTATTGTGTCATCGAACTATGTAAAAATTAACTTTGATAAATCCAATGACTTACTTTGCTCGACATTTATTTCACGCCAACGAGTGGATTTCCAGTCATTCATACTATATCGTACTAAACTAATATAATCCCATAATTGTTTAAGTAATTTAATATCTTTTCGGCATTGTTTAATCAGTTTAAAATCAGGAAGCGTAACTTCGAATAGAGCAGACGATTTCATTAGTTTTTCTAATTCATTCTCTTGTTTAATTAAATCACGATTAACACGATCCAATTTTCTATAGGCCTCAGGTGTATCATATGTATAGGGTGCTTCATTTTTAAATCGTTCACGAAATTGTGTTTGTATTGTATCGAATTCAGTTAATCGTTGACGTATTTTAGCATTTTCTTGTGCTTGTAATGGTGCAACATTTTGCCTGATAGCAACATAGGTACGTTTTAGATTTAGCCATTTTTC
This sequence comes from Rotaria macrura, assembly GCA_900239685.1. Lineage (NCBI taxonomy): Eukaryota > Metazoa > Rotifera > Eurotatoria > Philodinida > Philodinidae > Rotaria > Rotaria macrura. Next base: position 268,480 of record OENT01000016.1, read on the forward strand.
TGGCAAAATTTCAAGTTGTTGATGAACTTCTTCAGGTAAATCTTGATTGTATGATTTTAATAATTCGATTGTTTCTTTCAACGGTGTAAACAGTGCATCCGTGGCTATTTCACGTTGTTTAATAGCAGCTAGATGTGCCATGATTTCAACAAGTAGATTATAATCACCTTCCTTAACTGGACGTTTTAATTGTGTACCAGTTCGTTGAATAAACTCCTGAAGTTCATTCAAACTAGAATTGAAAAAACAAAGATAGTGTATAGTTTTTGCTCAAATTTAATTTTAACATAAACAGGTTGTTCTGTTTTGTACCTGCTTGTAACATGCTCGATAAGCCATTGTTTAAACATGAACGACCACTTCTTAACAGTGTTTAAAAGTGTTTGCTTAAATGGGCGAGCATCAATTCTGAACCATCTATCATAGATTTGTATTGGATCAATTTTTTCTACTTCACCATAAATGCCTTCATAAGTATCGATTTGTTCTCGAAATTGTGCTGTTGTTGGTGGATTTTCTGGTATACCAGTTAAGGCATGTTGTTGAATTTCTTCCGGTGTTAAAACATGACCATAGAGTAGAAATTGTCTCATGAATTCTTTTCGATCATCCGTCCATAAATAGGCGTAACGATCAAATGAACGTTGATAATCATGTGCTTTGGCTATCACATGTTGCACGCGTTCATTGATATCATGGCGAACATCAGTAAGTGAATTCATCTCTTGAATGTCAGGTTGATAATTTGGATGTGGCAGATGTTTAGCTAAACGGGTAACTAAAGATGATTGTTTATAGGAATTTGCAATAAGACCATCAATAAAATCAGCAAAACCGTCAGGTGCATGAGGTTCGATCGATGGTGTAAATATCATTTCAGGCGGCTAAATATAGAATAATGAACAAAACAAAAATGAGTACGCATGATGTTAGTTATTTACTTGAACTTCAAGTACGACTTGAAATAATGGTTCAGGATTCGACTTTCTATCTGTTTCTTGCTTAAAAAATTCTAGATCACATTGTACTATAGCATAAAAACCGTCGGTGATCATTTCATCAATATATTCAATATAAGCTTTCCAGTATTCTACTATAGCCGAATCGGCTGCATTCACTTGTAAATATTGTCGATTTTCTTCAACTAAACTATGTATTCGTTCACCGGCTTCCCGAATCTCACGATAACGCTTATTAAGACGTTCATCCAAATCAGATAGAATCAGAAGATTATCGCCGCCTGTTTGCTTTTCATTTGTACCACGTGCACTCGCACGTTCATACAATGGACTTTTCGACCATGTTGCCATTATTGATTGAATTTCAATTATATTATTTTTAGATTTTTGAAGACGTTGTTCAAGATCAAATACCATCTTGCGCGTACTTAAAATGTAATCACCAATACCTTCAATGAGAAATAATAAGTAAAGCTTATAGTTAATAGTAGACGAAACGAGACTATGCCGAGTATTGATGATATCATTAGGTAGCGATTATTGGGAATTACCCGGAACTATCATTCGATTGTCTTTGCTGTATTCTAATGTCAATCTATTCGATAGATATTAATCATGTCGTGTTAGCTATAAGACATTTCCATGCCAACTTTAGAAATATTTAATCAAATAAAAAGAAAAAAGTATAGCGAACTCGAACTTGTTACTCTTTATTAATAATGCGTAGAATTATTAACTGTATAGGCGAAAACTGAATATATTCAATTAGTTTAATAGACAGATTTTCGTTATTGAAACATCTTGGGAGCACTAGGAATATTTTTTTCTCTTCCTTTTTATTATTTTTCTATGTAGTTTTTCTAGTCACACTGTGTTTTATTCATTCAAAACAAAAGTCAACATTAGCTCCCTCATCTCACAGAATTATATTTTATTGCAGATTTGAACAGACCGTTACACGTATTGTTCCAAATAAGCATTTGACTATTTCATGAAGTGTAAGCAATCATGACTATTCAAATTAACTGATAACAATTAAACATTTCGGTTTTTAGTTCACTGGAAATCCATTCAAACTTATTTCCTGCCTAAATATTTTTATTGTCATTATTGCTCATCGATTCTGAGAAAATTCCCTAATAGTATCGTTTTTTTATTTTGACTAACTTGTGCAAAAATCTTCTATTGTTCTAGATCTATAGTCACATCTTCAATAGTCATCATCTAGGTAGCATGATACATCAATCTTGTAAGCAGTATGTACATCGTTGAGATTAAACAAATCTAACAAGAATTGAATTACCTTCTGTTGACCATGTCAATTTATTTTCAGCATCGGACAATTGTTGATCGATGGCTTGAAGTTGTTGTTCTATTAATGGATATTCAACTTCAGCAACTGTTTCACGAACTTTATTGTACGATGTGATTGTATAATTTAAATTATTAATAAATGATAAGAATGTATCATTTTCTTTGTAGATATCCATTGCAGCTTGTGGAATATCCTTACGATCTTTTATTTCAAGATAACGAACTTCACGTAAGACTGTTTCAAGCTAGAAGAAATAGAAGAAAAAAGAAAACCAATGTAATTATCTAAATACATATTTTTTAAATGCATTCAAATAATTAATTGTCACATGCTTGTTCTTCTTCTTCATTGCATACATACTTGTGGGTGAAAATTCAATTGTACTAATTGATTTTTTGGATTTCGTGTTATTAAATGTTGATTAAGATTGAATTTTGATGCTTCACTAACATTTCCAGCCCATTCTTTATAAAGTTCTTCGATGAATTTATCGACAAGTTGATTTAATTCATTATATTTTCCTTCAACATTTTTAACTCCTACTGTATCTGTTATTCTAATGAAGAAAACAAAAAGAAACGAATGATTTTCTTTCATATATGTTTCATCGAGTGTTCTTACTCGTTATCTAATGCTCGAAATTGTTCCATTGGTAGTGTATATCGTTGCTTGAGTTCTTCAGCCCACATTAAACTACCGGCTACTTTTGGCATATTACGATCCAGTTGAATTGAACCGATTTCTTGTAATAAATCCATTTGTTGATCAAATATTTGTTTGGCATCATCCATTTCACGTTCAACATGTTCAAGAATAGTAGGATAATTTTTTGTAAAATCATGATGAATTATCGGTCGTTCAAGTAATGATCCAAATATATGAATTAATTTATACATGGCTTCAAGACCATTACAATCAGCAAATGCTTGATTAGCAATACGACCAATGCGTCGATCGAGATCGTCAATGCCTTCTTGAAATTCATCTTTGTCATGAATGAATGCCTGTTGTATAGAAGGAATTATCAATTATGTATACGTATGACTAATGTACCAGTGTAGAAATATATTACATTTATCCATAATGTAAGATGTACAACTATTGAAAATTTTAGAGAACTATTTTCGCGTATCGTGATTTATTGGGGGTGATTCATTTCGAGAAAATGCTACACGGTATATGAAAATTGGAGTACAAGTAAGTCGAAAGCATCATGCCTCGATTGTTTTGACGTTTACGTATAGTTTTATTTGAATCTACCTGGTATATGATTAGAAATAGAAATTGTTTGTGTCCTTCTGAAAAATATTGTTTCATTGTTAGGAGAATCTTTTTTTTTCATTTTCAAAATGGTAACGATGGGATTTTTCTTTTTTAAAACTATAATATACTAAATTTCCGATACTCGTGTCTCTTCGCTGGAGACTATTGCAAAATTGTTTTAAGATCTCGATTCAATAGATTCTTTTCGATAAACAACAAATAAAGTAATGTCGGATAGATCAATATCTCATAGTTTTGACTATAAACAAGTAATTTGAAATAATAAAATTTATCAAGACTTCTTCAGTGTGCTTCGAATAAGCCTAGCTCTCAAATATTTCCTATTTTATGAGACCCATGTATCTTTGTTTCTTTCGAAGTATAGTTCGTATGTTTTCTCCTCCAAGTTGACATGAATTGTTTTCACTAGTTCTCAATGTACGACTGAGAGAATGTTGTCTAATCGAATTTATTCAAGTTTTACATTGCCTGAGTATCCGAAATAGAAAAAAGAATGCAATAGAATAGAATTTTTTTTCTTCAATGTACTGATTGCGTTCGTATTTTTCTGTGATACTTTTATATGATGATTGATTTATAGTTATGTATGACTATATTTCATTTCATTTTCTTTTCTTATCCTCAATAACTAACTAATAAATAGAACTGCTAGAAACAATCTATAGCTCTTCCTTTTCGTGATACAAAGTAAAGCAATTAAAAATTGCATTCAACAAAACTTGAATCGAATACAAAGGACAGTTTTAATCAGTGTTTCAATACGGATAATGTTGTCAAGAGTAGAATATAAGCAACGACTATCTACATTATCGAATCTAACGTTCATAGAAACGATTGTGGTTTATGTAATTGTCGCTATTTATCTGAAGTTCGAAACTCAATTTTTGATAACAGTGACACGATCATTGGACTGCACACATTTAAAGCAATCAACTTGAGAAAAAATATGTTTTTTTCAATCAAGTACATCAATGAATAATCTTCAGACATGTCAAAGAAATGCGCAGATTTTACTTTTGCAACTATCAAATAGAAAATATTATTCTTACCATATTTTTAGGATCAAGTGGATTATATGTTTTATTATTAAATTTTTCGAATAATGTTTTGAATTCTTCATATATTTGTAAAATTTCCGCAGATAATGCTCGACCTTCAAAATAAATATAAATATGAAGCAAAGTCAACTCTTTTGTTTTTTTCATTTTCTCCTTCATCTTATCTACCTTTAACACCACCGATTTCAACTTTTTCAAGTTTAAGAAAAGCGTTTGCTGTTGAAAACAGTTCTTTAATCGACTTCATTCTGTCCATAAATATGTACCATTTAGCAAAAACAAGTTTTGGTGAAAAATCCCATTTTTCACCCATTTCTTTTCTCTTTTCTTGGTATTCATTTTCGAATTCCTTTAATGTTTCCATTGTATCATCGATTTTCATTAATGCTTCATCAACTTCACCCTTAAATAATTCCATTGGTTCCAAGTGTTCACTTGCCTGTTTCATAACAAGATTACATATTTCTTGTAATAGAACAACTATGCGCGATGCCATAGCATAATGATTGCAATGATCATATAAGAGACCAATCACATGAAACATTGGTTTAAATAGTTGTTTAGCTTCGATAAAATCGGCTGTTTCCATGGACTCGAAATGACTTGCTAATGGTCTTAAAAATGTATCAATATCTTGTGCTTCCTCAAGTGCATAACGAACATCGTTATGTATTTGTTTAAATGATGGATGATATGAACTGTTACTTTTATCAAGTAATTCACCCATTTTCGTTACTCGTGGATCATTTAACTAATTGTCAAGCAAACATCTTATGCTGTTCTTTGGTGAGAAATTTAAATATTACCTGTTCTGATATTGATTCAAGATGAGAACGTTTTGATTTCCAAAATTCGATTTCAGTTGCTGGTAATGGATCGAGACCATCGAGTAATGGTTGTGCCGAATCTTTTTTCAAAACTTCGCGAATTTGATGAGACCATTCGATGACAACAGATTCGACTGCATGTACTAATTTTAAATCGATGCTTTCACCGCTAAAACACGAAATACAAAAAAAGAACACGAACGTGTATTAGTATTTAAATTACAATAGTCATAATCTATGATTTACTTTCTTGCACTTGTTTGCGGTGTTTCATTAGATCGACCTTGTCCATTAGATTGAAATGTACCGTTTGTAGCGGTTGAACCACTATATTTTGGATATGGAAGTAAAATTTTTCCTTTTACAAGACTCGTAACAACTTGAAGTTGCGATTGAAGATCAGAAACATGTTTTTGTAAATCAGTCAACACGACTTCAGGCCATTCTTCGTGATTTTGTGGTGCTGTTAACAATGGTCTAACAACCTGAAAATATCAATAAAAAAACAGTTACTATAAGAACCTAAAATATTTTCTTGACGTTATGATATACATCATTAACATAGATTTGTAATTGTTCCAGTGCGGCATTTGATAAATCACCAAAATTTAAAGCAGCAGCAACCTTTTCTTTCGATTCACGTTGTAAGGGTTCAGGTGATTTTTTACCAAAAAAACATGCTTTACTTTTGAGTGTCGTCGGGAATGATGTTGCGACTATCTATATTTGTGTATGCATCAATGAATAAGTATTAGAGTTAGACTAAAAACCAAATCTACTTACCAGATTGCCAGCAGGATTAACATGAAAGACAAGTAATGTTGGGTGAGGTTTCTCACAAAATTCAAGTATTGTATGATTTTGTTCTTCGATTTGGACCATTTTGGTCCATTTTTCCGATCGAAGACGTAGTGATTTGATAAGATAATCAGCGATAAAATGGACGCGTAAATCAGCAATGTCGAGTTCGTCGACCATACTGCTGATTTGTTCACTAGAATCTAGAAGAAAATGATAATATGAAACCACTTTGACTGATATCAAATTAGCATAACACTAAATGTTGGCAAATAAGAAAAAGATTTCTAACGATCATTATAGGTAACAATTCAAAAATGTTCTTATGCAGCTAAAATGACATTGTCGTCGTCATCGTCGTTGAGAAACGGAATCTATTAATGAGTTTGAAACATTTCTTCTCCTTCTTTTACTTTTGGTTGACTCTCCTTCGTTATCAAAAGCGCTCGCCCGCTTCTTTTACTTGTTTGAAAATGCGAACCGAACACATACACACTTACATCGGTGAGTTGCCTGGTAACTCTTTCTTTTTTTCTCTCTTCGCAAAAATTACAATTTGCATCTACTTCTTCTATATTGAAGCGTTGCTAGTGTAGATTCACAATCCATGTGTCAAAGTCAATAAATCTTTGGTTGATATTTAAAAAGAAAAAAAAGCCACTTTTTAAAACTACACTAGTAATTATCGGATGCCATTAAGATTTATGGTTTCTACAAATAGAAACTTTCCGTTTTCTTTTTATCCTTTTCCAATGATTTAGTCAATCATGCCATTCTCTCAACATGCAAGTAGGAGAAGCGATTAATGATTTTAATGACAGTAGTCAGGCACATAAAATATTAATAAAATTATTTCAATTCTGTTATATTGAATTGTTTTGTAAGTCGATTGAACAAAATAGAGAACAATTGATAATTGTTTGTCGTTCAACACACATATTACTTTTTTTCTTTTTAGTAAATACATATATGTATGAGAAAATGTGCAAGAATGAAATACAACAGAAATGAAAAGAAATACGAGCACTTGACAACGACAATGAATTCAAATAAACAACATTGAGTTCCTTTTTTTTCTTATGACGATAACTACTAAACTATATATATTTATATGTCTATAGTGAAAGTAAAGAAATATGAAAATGAAGATCATCGATAAGTAGTGACATCTTTTTCGAAATATTTAAACCTACCTATCGATAATAATAAGTCGGAAAAATCTAAAAAGAAAAGAAAACATATTATTAACAGTAATCTGATTTAATCGTTCCTTTATTAAAAATATTTTAGCAACAATACTTAAGAACTCATCGCTAGAATCAATTGTAATAGTGTTGACGTCCGAAATGTGTGACACTTCTATTTTTTTGTGTGCTAATCCTGTACGTGAGTCGTTATCTTTTTCTTTTCCTCTGTTTTTTTATATTGTTTCATATATCATCATTTTCGAAATGCATTCCTTGATGCTTAATGTAATATATTATCTTCGTTGTAATAGATTTCATTCAAGTTGAACGAAATTCAAAATCTTCTCGGTCGTTTAGTTTTTCATATTCTTCATGATTAATCTTTGATACATTTAGAACAAACATGAATACAATTATGTTCTGTTCAGTTTAGAATAGAATTGCATAGTGTCTATTAGACATACTTTGTCAGACTGATATCTTGTTTTCTTTGCCCTTGATAATAATATAGGCTATCCTTGAATGAAAACATTTCATAACGATAAGGTCAATTCTGGTTTTTGTAGTTTAGTTTAATCAAACCATAATTTATTTGAAATTTTTAAAAGAAAACAATTATTAGAATAATCATAGATAGTGTATGATTGAATATCTATCTAGTATAGTAGTGTCCGATAATCCAAATTCTATGAACATACATATTTGGTTTCTTTTTTTCCGTTGGTTAATTCAGACCAAAAATCTATATAAACTCATATTTTTCCTTTAGTTTATACATACATATATTTATAAAGAAACGAACTCGATAAAGAAAAGCAAGTAATTATGTTTTGGCAATGTCATATAGTAACATCCTCTATTGACAAATTATTCGATAAACCAATAGAAGAATTGAAATTACAAGATTTTCTTGATGAAAATGATTTAATTCAAGAATGTCTAAATCAAAATCAACGTTTACTTGATTATCTTATTCAAGAACATGTTATGAATGAACTAATACAGCATGTAATAACATTACCAAATGATAATAATTTTCGTAATGCAAACATTGTTACTGAATTATTGTCCGGAGAATTTCAATGTATACAAGAAAAATTGTTAGAAAAAACTAATCTTGATTTATTGTATTCATTTATATTAATAAATCATGATACACTCAATCCAATACTAGCTTCATATTTTTCACGTATTATTAGTACATTGATAAATCGTAAACCAACTGAAATTATAAATTATTTTAAATCTCGAGAAACATTTCAAGATGATTTTTGTCATCATCTTGATACAACATCCATCACTGATATATTATATCGTTTAATATCTGATTGTGGTGAGCAACGTTCAGATACAATTAAATGGTATGAAGATATCAAAATAATCGATGGCCTTATGCAACAACTTTTACTAACAGAATCAAGCTCCATTCAATCAAATATATCTAATTTACTTAGTGAATTTTTACGTTTAGCTTTTGATCAGCAAACAGGCAATGATTGTGATATACTTGGTCCAACATTATCATCAACAATAGAGCGATTGCTAAATAATAGAAACGAAGGTTAGTATTTATATTAGTTATGATTTGTGACGAGTATGTTTTTCTTTTCTCGAGACATTATTTTAATATTGAATGATGATTATATATCTATAGAGATTTGTATATTCTATTTTAGGATTATCAGTGTCCAATGCAGCATCGTCGAATAGTGATGATGAAAACAAGTCTATGAATGATGAGAACGAAGGAAAATTTACACCAATTGTTCTTGCTCAACGTATTCTATCGAAATCTAATCTTGAACAATTATTTGATGCACTAATAAAACGACCAACATTGATAGCAAATGGATATGAATTTCTTCACTATATTCTTGATGTTCTTAGTCGACAGATGTCTGTACCTCTAGGTATTTCATTACTATCGAAAGATAATACTTCACCAAATAAAAATGAACGAATGCAGGTAAGACAGGAAACACAAACATTGTTACCATAATACAATGAGTCAATGCATTGAAAAACTTCTATACTTGTAATTTCTAATACGATTTGTAACTATTTACAAGAGTAGGACTGTAATCGCGTCAACAATAAAAGTAGATTCTAATTGAAATTGACAGGTTCTTTGGAGAATCTTTTAGTTTTATCTAAACAAGAAAAACAGTTAAGCTCAAGATTTCGAGAATAAAATTTCTACTATTCTCATTCGATTCGAACATATTCAGCAGATAAACCTATTGATATCAATGAATAGAAACTGAATGATTTTTTAAATGTTGTCATATGAAGAAATAAAAATTCATTGATCTATTACTATTGTTTAGGTTAACGATGACGGAAATAATACGACGGTGACTAAATCGAATGATACCGAATCTGCTTTAACTAATCTTGCGACAGATCCTCTTGTTCGTATCTATTTGACATTACTTGAAGTCATACCTTCACGATTACCGCCATTAATTGCTTTACTATCTATACCTTGTCCACCCTTAACTCCATCATCCAATGATACGACCCAAACGATAAAATATCAATTTGTTAGTGAACCTCTCGGTTAGATTTTATTTCATTATATATTTATTTTTAATCATATATTTTCAAAACTAGGATCAATGCGTCTCAATTTAATTAAATTCTTTTCGAAATTAATCTATACAATTTCGAATGATTATACCGGTGATAATATCTATGAAATATTGAATTCCAATCGTTTTTTCCATACAATAATTGATCTTTTTCTTAAACATATTTATAATAATTTCCTACATACGCAAGTATATATGATGGTTCGCCTACTTATTCACATAAATGCAATTGCTATTAAGCAACCAACAGATATTTGGACGCGTACGGTACTTACGGAAAAAGATCTATCAGGTATACTAAAAAAGAAATTCTAATTTATTTAATACGTACATTGAATTTTTTTGTTTTTAAAAAAAATGTCAAAACACTGACGATTATTATTATTTTTTTAATTTAATCATCGTAGAATTCTCCAAGTCTTCTCCATTCTATTATACGAATCGTTGGTCGTACAAACTACTTCAATCACTTTTAAATTCATCCAACGTTAACTTATTCGAACGTTTACTTGATCAATATGAAATAAATATAGCGTCAACTAAATCGATAACTACAAGTTCAACATCTGACGATGTAGTGACGTCATCTTTGATTCATACATCATTTGTAGAACCTAATTCAGGACACATTGCTCAAATCCTTCGTTGTCTACGTGATCATGCATCAACATACAATAACTATAGTTCATTTTTTAAATCGAATGATCAACAGCAAATCGATGATGATACAAGCGTACTTGAAATCCGTTGGCAAACAGCACTCGATTATTTAAATGAGGATGAAAATAAATGGGCAGCTATGCATCATACTGAACGTTCAGCAACTAATTTTCTTATAAATTCACCGGCAAGTTATCTAGCACATATGACGGAAACAAATGATGCCGATGATAATGACGACACAGAAGAAGAACAACATGATTTTCATATAAGAAAATTTACTAAAAATAGTACATCGTACTTGAACGATGATGATGATGATGTATGATATTCATATAACTTGTATTGATGTGATTGTTGACATAGAATGTGTGTCATTGTTTTTAGGATGAAATCGAACGATTTGATATTGATGAAGAATTAATGAAAAATGATGAAACAAGTGAACGCAAACTATCTGATATGAAAAAGGTACGATGAAATAAGATCTATTAGAAATAGTTCTCATAGAGTTCAAAACTGAAAAATAAATAATCCAGCTACTGTTGGCAATCGTAGAAATATCGCTTTGTTATCTTTGAAACGTGTTTCTAAATTGTTTTATATTATATCTTCATGTATTGATTAAGGAAACCATGCATACAATAAAGAAAGTAACAGTCATTGAGATAATATTGTACGTGGCGAACTGTGACATTCGACCTAAAGTCAGTTTCACGCTGAGTTCATAGAATTAAAAATTTTCATTTCGATTTTTTGAACGAAATACCTTTCCGTAGGTTTTAAGCGTGTACCGAGCAACAATGATGAATCTATGGTGTAAGCACATATAGTATTTTTTACTGAGACAAAAAACAGTTGAAACGCCATTGCTCATTTAAATACAAGGCCAAGTGCATAATGAACTGCATTACGTATCATAGGTTTTACGAAATGGAAGTATTATTAATAGAGCAGCTGTAAATAGTAACCGTCCTAACTCATTGAAATTAATCGATGAACACTATATTCTTACAAGCACGTGTTAATTAGTAATAAAATTTCATAATTTTAACATTATCTTGCCCGTCGATTAACAGATAAGTTCAATTTTTCTTTCATGTTATTGTTTCTACGATTATTAGAATCGTTCGATTATGTTTAATTTTTGATCATGGTAATTGTACTTTCATCATTTCGAAACCTCTCTTCTCAATGAAATAGATGCTAATGTACGTCAATATCGGTCACATTGAGCTCCTATCAGTAATTTTTAAATTGATACGAGTCATCGAAGTTGAGTTCAATTTCGTAGTCTATATCTTTACCACTGTTCTTGAGTAGCGAATGAATTCATCGTCTTTTATTGAAGCACTTCTTTTAGATTGTGTTTCTTTTATGTAAGAATATTTCAAATAAGAACGAAATATTCATCTTTTGTTTTTTTTTGATAAAATAAGGTTTCGTTTCAAATACAATTTCCACCGACATTCAATGAAAAATCGATATGGTATCAACAAGATAGTGTGAGTGATGCAAAAAAATCGAATTACAATGATAATGATGATGATGAGGAGGAGGACAATAATAATAATGAGAAAATGAAATCGAATCCAACGTTACCCGATCTATTTGAAAATCATCGAATCGAACAAGAAAAAACGACATCATCCAATGAATCTAATTTTGAAGAGCTCTGTTCTTTAAGAGCAAATGATAAAAGTCATGGCTCTGAACCATTTCCATTTCAATCCTCATCAGCAATTCGAGATGAGGTAGGAAACCAACAAGAAGAATTCTAAAGCTAAACTACAATTTATGGCTTGCACAAAATACATACATACATAACTACATACAAAATCTGTCTGCTGCCGCCTACCGTCCCTATTGGTTTGCATTTTGTTTTTTTTTTTCTATTCGGATGAATCGGACATTTTGCAGTTTGTTTTTTATTTATTACCTACTCTTTGATATATTATCAAATTGATGAAAGCACCTTTTATTCCTTGTTTTGAAATTTTTTTTCTTTTTGTATGCAGATATGTATATGTATGTTATTGTTGCGTTTGTTCAACTTTTCTTTGATTAGTACACTACAAATAAAAAGTTTAAAAAGAAAAACAAACATAGAGACTCGAATTGTTGAACGGCGGTAGCAGACAGTTTAGATTTAATTTCAATCTTAGACATATTCTTTTGTTTTCTTTTATTTATTTACATAGGCTACATTAAAAGATGATGTTTTCTGGAAGAATCATCGAATTTATTTACTTAATAGTTACGATAATCAACGTTCGAATACATCACATACACGATGTCTTAGTTTATCTTCCGATGAAGACAGTTATATTGAAGATGAGAATGATTCTAAAATAGATTCAAACATTCCTGATGATGAAGATTTTTTTGTTCATACAGATATGGACGCGAGTGATAGTGCACAACCAAATAATATGATGGATATATTCAGACGTCAGTCATCGAATACATCTAATAATGTACCCGAAGATACAAATGAAGTAAATACACATCAAGAAAATAGTCTTCACAATGAAATGATCTCGATAGAACAATTAATTGAAAATCAAAACGTCAAAACATTACAATTTATGACACAAGGTGAAGAACAGAATGAACAGATAAATATCGACGATACCGATGATCTCACATTACAAGATAACTTCTCATTCCTAATTGCAAAAGGTATGCTCAAACCAACGTCTTTTTCATAATGCAATGTTTTATTTGTTTCTATCTTTCTCTTTCCATACACAACTATTTATTCTACCCGTGTGATTCCATAGTATTGTCTTGATTTTTTTTTGATAGTTGCGCTCTTTTTGCTTGCTGCTTTGTCTATTTTGTTTATATAGTTGTTCTACCATGTCTCGTTATTTTCCAATTGGCTTTTGTGGATTTACAAGGTTAAAGCATTCTCAATATATAATCGTTTTGTTTTTCATGAAAATATAGCGCAAACAAAGGAGCAGACACGCGTTATGGGTCGTTTTGACCTAATGGCAATGGAAAGTTCACATGCGACATTGAACATTTCGGATATGCTCTAACTGTCCATGCCACTTGGATAGAAAGCAAGCTATTCTTTGGCAGCATTAGATTATTAAAAATTTCTTCCGTTTACTTTTAAAGTCCATTGAATTTTGATATTGGAAAGGCAGACAGTTTCTAAGTGAAATTGTTATTTTAATTAATCGTCGTAAAATCTTTCAATTATACTAGGAGTAATTAAACAGGCTCTGCAAATTACGATAGATTGTGGTTTGACTCAAGTCGAAATACTTATCCAATGGTTACTGATTACGATATTCTGATGATTTTTTCAAATAGACGTAATGATTGTTTATTTATAGAAAGATGATTACATTGTTTCATATAAGATTTCTTTCACGGAACAGTACGAAATTTAAAAGACATTCATTATATACGAATACTTCTGTTTTTTTCCTAATTCCATTTATTCTATGGTCATACAAAAAAGAAAATCAATTCAAAAGCTGACATTTTGTCATGTAATTGTGTATCATAATAAAAGTGCATCGTTATGTCGAAAGTGCTTCCTTTTATTTTGGTGTCATTTCGTTAACAATGATACGCAGAACGCATAAAATTGAAAGAGCAAAAAAACTCTCGATTCTCTTTGAATACTCTCCTATTATGAATAAATAGAATTTGACATTGGTTCCATTACATTTACATAACATATTATAAGCTTGAAGCGAAGCTTTCAGTTTCAATACAGTAGATTTTTCTTTCAATGTCCGTTTGTTGAGTTCAATTTGAATCACATGCTGACGTTCCAAAAATTTATTATCATGTAATCAAATAGTACTATTTTTTATTGAGACTTTCTAATTTGAGAATGCGTTGGTATTTGACACGATTGATTTCTATATTCTCAATGAAAACGAAAATAGCAAAAAAATGGAAGTTTATCAGCAAGAACATGGCGGTGGCTTTATTTAAAACCGAAGACAAACGTAATCATTCGTTTGAGACACAACTAAATTATATCGAAAACAAACGAGAAATCTCGTATTGATGAATACATATTTGTATTTGCGTATCCAACGCGTATCATACTTATGAATGAAAATCGTCTTCAACTAACTAACTTGAATCAATAGAATAGACCCATAACATCAATGTATCATCTCTTAATTATCAATACTGAGAACGATTTGAAGAAGTGCCTTGTCGATTTTTAGAAAACATTCGAATCAATTATTCCTAACAATGTCCAATTGAATCCAATGTAATTCACAGAGATAAAATCATTGTTTTTGTTGAATTTTCTTTTTAAAATAGATCACACGATGTTCTTTAGATTATATCTTAACAATGAAGAAAACACATGTAAAAATCTTTTTTTGATGTAAAATTAATCGTTTCTAATAAATTTAATAATTAAATGAAGAAAATCGATAAGACTAAAAATCATATTTCATAAATGCAAATACATACGATTTAACAATAGTAAAAGTCTATGATGAGCTGTTTAAACCAATGATTTTACTCTTAAGAGTAATTTTCTTTTTTCTTTTGATTTTCGAGACTGTGAATATATCATTGAAGCAGTTAATTGCTAAATAATCGTGATAAACAAAATTCAGAACACTTGGAAACTTTTACGTCATACACATGAGTAAATCTTTTATTTAAGAACAATTTATAACTGTGTTTATATGGCTTGTTATCCCTGTACATTTACTGATCGAGGTTTTTATTATCATCTGCAAAGAATTTATGATATTACAACTTGGCGACGTTTGCCCACAAGAGTCTATTTGCTTTTCGTGAAATGAGAATTATTGTGAAGGAAACAATTTTCATAAACATTTCATTTGAATATTTTGAAATCAAAAGAATTCGAATCATTCTATGAAAGAACAACTAGAAGCAAATCTATACGAACGATACTAAGATATTCGAAAAATCAGATCAAGCAAGGTTATATGTATTGTATTGAAAAGATGATAAGTGAATGCATTGAGCAAATCAATCATTTCACATAAAGAGGACAAAAGCGTTAGAAATTATATAAACATTTTCATTGTTTTCAACTTCATTCAATTGACGCTTCAAAAATAGAGCACACTCTAAAAGGACTAATAATAAATTACCATACTATGTTGTTCATATCATATCAAATAAATTGTTCTAAATTTGTTCGTCGAATAAATAGACCAGAATACTTATCTACTTAGATAAATACTACATTTTAAACTTGATTTTCTGTATATCCACCGGGTGAATCATTGCTAGCTGGTTCTAAATTGAAAAACGAACTAAGAATATAGAGTAAAAACAAAGATGCAAGTGATCATTGGAGTAAGTAAATTAGAGAAAGCCATCGAAAGTAAAACTAACAACGTCAGAAAACAAATGGTAGACTATACTTTTTTGACGTATCGCCTATTCATAAAAAAACTGGAGTTGCCTACTTGGTTCTTCAAACCGCTTTTGATCAATCGCAGAAATATGGAAGAAAAAAAGAAATATGGAAAATAATATCTTCACATCATATCAATTGATACAGCAAATGAATTTTTATTGAATTCGATATTTTCTCATTGTATTACTTCAAGTCTAAGAAAAATTTCACAAAAGAGTTTCGTAGAATCGTTCTTCTTCCGAACGTTTCATTAATCGAAATTTTTCAAGAACAAAGAGAGAGTAGATCTCGTGTTTATAAATAGAATTTTGCATACTTTAAAAAACGAACCTTAGAAGACACATTGAAGCATACAGAATAGGTACTCGCAACCATTTTTGTATGTCATGACAAACAGTTCTACCAAGACTTTATGTTTATGACCATTAGATTGGTGTTTGCGGCAAATTCAAATAAAAATCTCTGATTGAGAAATAATAGGGTATACAAGAAGTTTTTCGTTTCTTTTTGAATTGATGATGGCATTCTTTGGTATTCATTGTGACAATTAATCTATTTTCGATATTTCATCGTTATCTCTTCTAGACTAATGTCTATTAGGAGAAGTTGTAACAAAATCTTATTCAATTTTTTTTCATTCTCACAATACTATCAAAAGAATAATAGTTCGACACGATAGTTATCAAGAAATAGAAATTCTTATCGTTCAAATAAAAACTTTCAGTATTCAATCTTATTTACTGGCAGGCGATTCTATGATCTTTGTATATACTTAAATCTGAATTAGTTGTACACGTTGAATAATAGACATTTACAGATATTATTGTAAATATGTCATAGAGGATGACAGTCAGAATCGATTGATAAGTTAGCAATGGTCTATCGCATACATGTATGTATATATATATATATGAAAAAAGAAACCATATGTAAACATCACATGTTATGACAGACGTCATTGACATGTTATCAGAGACCATATACCAATGAATTCTCGTTACAAGAAAAACATTTCTTACATATCTAGAGGATAAAGTAAAACAATGGTTGGCGAACATATCCTAAAATAGATAGAGACTAACAATATCGGGTTTCACATTCTGCTTCTACAGTCGTTTTAGTTTTGACGTTTTCCTTTTCTCATTCTATCAAATTTTGGCTATATCATACCATTATCTAACATGTTTCGAGCTGCTAGCACTGCATTGTGAGTTGTCACATAAATAATAAAATATTCGGTTTTTTCATAAAATTGCATAACATCAAATACTTGACGAACTTCCACTTAAAAAAAGAAAAAAATAATATTCATGTATAAAAATCGACAAAATACGAGTTTATTTTTTCAATAACATACATCGACATTCAGTCAAATATAGTGTAATGCCTCGTTTTTTCAAGTCATGGAAAATCTAGATCAATTAAAAACAACAAAAGAATATTTGATTTTTAATTCATCTCTTCTCTGCCTACTTGTATCAATAGTTTAACTCCAACTGTATCAATATAATTGAACGGTGAGCAATCAAGAATAACATATTTGTATATGGGTTCATTTTTATGTTTACCCTCTGTCGTATGTTGGCAATTGATCATTGGCGAATAGGCAAGATGAATACCAATTAGTTCATAAAATTTTCTTTTAAAAAATGGTGCATTACACGCGTAGAGCGATTCATCGAAGCGAAGGATTTTTATTTTTGAATATTGATGTCCCTGAATGCATAGAAATATGAAGTTCATATGGAAATAAGATCATTACATACTGCAGGGAAAAATGCTACACTCTTATAGAGGCCAGTATCTTCAACTTGACCAAGCACTACAAATCGAGGCCTACGAAACGTAAATGAAGAGGAATAATATTCTATTGTACTAATCTACTCACTTTTGTGTTCGTATTGTATTCATAACAAATGACGTACATATGCCAACGTATAGGCCAATATCAACATCAAATAAAAGCACTGTGACAAACGTCATGGTCCATACGATCTTTTATAAAAGGAAATCAAAATCATGTTAAAGGATATAATTAAAATTTGAATATTTTTTTAATGTTGATGATCACACAAAATTGTAACACCAAACATGCATAGATTGATAACGAACGAGAATAAAATTTAAAAAAAGAGTCTTGTGTGTACATATTTTATAGCTTTTAGTTCGAATACCACGGTTAAATTTTTTTAGAGATACAGGTTCAACTAATGGCGATCAATATTTAATTGGCACTACTAAGATGAATTTCATGCTACTGAAAAACATATATGTATTGAACTTTGGTCGAGTTTCACATGCATGGGAAATATTTTTTATTGAGTAAACTATTCATGTTCATCTATTTATCGTCTATGTGATGGAGCGAAGACAGCTTTATAAAAATCTATTAAACAGATATTCAAAGGATTAATCATTAAGTATCATGTTTTACTTAAGAACAAATGGATCTGTCTAAGTAAAGGCAAAGTTAAGCGATAGACGGTACAAGATCGGTTTTCTGACGAAAAGCATCGATAGGAGGAAGTGTCGCCCAAAACAAGTCAATAGTCGATAGTATTAGTTTCATTTATGTTTTGAATGTATATGATTACCGTATGTGTACTCTAATGACATGAACTCGTTCACACTTTCAATATATTTTGGACTATGGGTTTTCGGTGCTTATACAGAAACATCCTACAACTATTTGACTTCTACAGCAAGAAATAAAAACATTGTAAGCGCAAAGAAAACAATGCCATCGACAAAACTATTACATTTTCCTTAAGTCCGTATATTTAGTCATCGTATTGTTTTTTCTACTTACACATTCGAATAAACTAGTGTTAAAATAAAACATAAAATCTTTCACTTGTAAAAACATTCCTTTTAAATTAACGATAATAATTGCAGCTAGACAAGCCATGGGTAAAGATCGAAATAGTGGAGTCAACGCCATAATAACAGTACCCAAAACAATTGAAGAAAAACCGCCGACTAGGAGAGTCTTGGCTCCAGCACCTTCTTGTACGACTGAACGACTTAATGAACCGGAATTAGGATAACATTGAAAAAAAGATGGAATAATGTTGGAGATTCCATATGCTAACAATTCCTAGTTTCAATATAAAAACAAACCACAAGATTATGATTCAAAATTATGTTCGGAAAAATTGTCTTGTTCTCTTTTTTATGCTTTGTGACATACTTGATTCGAACTAACTTTATAACCATGTTTTCGACTAAACCTTTTTGCCATGGATATCGAAATAGATAAGCTGACAGCTGCGATTATTATTGCTGGTACAGTTAATTGATTCAAATGATTTATTGGAGGAATTGTAAATGGAGGTAGACCTCGTTTGATTTCTCCTACGACTGATACGCCATGCTTTGAATTAAATTTTGCAAAGTGTGACGTTATCGTACCAATAATTACCTAGATGATCAATCATTAAATAATGAACTATGTGAAAAATAAAACCTAGCATACTAAGACTAATTCAGATGGCAATACAATACGAATTTTCGATTTATAACGTTCATTTAGATACTTAACAAGATATAAAGCAATAATAGCAATAACACCGATGCCTGTTGATACTAAATTAGTATTACGAAATAATAGACGAAATAGATAAATGTAAGACTTCGGTAATTTAAATGCTATTCCTGTGCTTCGTGGAATTTTTATACCAAGTATGTATGGTAATTGACTCGTGAAAACATGTATTGCAGCACCAGTTGTAAAACCACTAATAAATGGCTCGGTTAAATAAACAGTCAAGAAGCCAAGTCTGAGGACAGACAGTATCAACTGAGAAAAAAACGAATTCAACAATGATGCATATATTTAGTTTTGGTACAAATTCTAAAAACTTACTTGAATAATACCAACGAGAAGAGCAAGTGTAGTCGCAACACCGATCCGTTGATTAGTTAGAGCTGATTCAGATTCAATTGAAAATGCAGAAATCGTTTCATTAGCATTCACTATACTTAATGACGGTTGTACCACACTTTCAATAGCTTGCGCTGTCATCAATGATATAACAGCAAATGTTCCTGGAAGAAAACACATTACGAGTCATCGAATTATTTTCTTGTATTACGATTGTTTTGATTTCTCAAAGATGGTATGAACAGATCAACTCGAAACAGGAAGAAAGGAAATTAAAAGAACTCAGATGTTGTATACTACTGATTCACAATGAAAATTTACCCGATTACACTCGGTTTTTTATTGAGAGATTTGATAATATAACTCGCAGACTATTTTATTCTTTTGCAGATATATTTCAGCCACACTGGAATATGTAAATGTTCAGCAAACATGCATCTCTTGACGACAGAAGATTCTGTAAACATTAGCAGGAAGGTTAAAATCGAGAACAGTATACTGTAACTGAGAAAAATTACTTTCAAGTGTCAATCACAGCGAAATTTCAGTTCGATTGAATCGAACTTCGACAAGTCTCTATGAAAAATCAAGGTTCCATATAAAAGTGATTTCATGTAATTAAAATAGTTCATTTGTTTTACATGAAAATTCATCGACAGGTGTCATGACTTAAACGTATCTAAGGATAGATCCATCCATAAAAAAAGAATCGTGCTCGAATAATGTCATCAACGGTAATAAAACCCATAGACTCAATGAATTGGATAAGAATCAATAAGCAACAAGAAAATATGTAAATCCTGATGTTATTCATACGAACTTCAAATGATTTCATGTCTTTTTTTTTCGTATGCTATTCACTAAAGAAAATAAAACTTCGAAAATCATCTTTTGACTAGATCATGATTCTTCCTATGCCCGGTTATTTTCGTTCGTAGAAAAACTAACAAAATAAACAGTTCTAAAATACTTTTAATCTTACCAATTGATAAATGTGGAGATGTCCCAAATATCATATAGATAATCACAGGAAAAAATGAAACGTACAATCCTTTGAAATAGAAAATGAAACAAACACAAAAATTTACGTAAAATAATTATTTACCATGTACAGGAGGTAATGTCGTTAGAACACCATAGGCCATACCTATTCTCATTATTAAAAAATGATAAAAGATTTAATAATAATTAACTACACTTTCAGTCAGTTCAATTACTACCTTGAGGTATATGCATGATTGCAACTGTAACACCGGCAGTAATGTCTCCAAATAAATTCTTACGAATATTGTAATCTTTTAAACAACGAAGTAGTGGTACTTTATCCAAGATTACATTGATGCAACAGAGAAAACTAAATGTAGCACATTGCTTTTGAAGATAATATTTTATACTCTCCATTTTGGTCAATCTTGGTTTATCGGTTCCATATTGATCAACAAATGATTGAAGACGATGATTTCGAGGTCTCGCATCTTCTTGTATTGTTAGCTGTCCTTGTTCTCGATCATGAACAATGTCATTTTCAATAATTATATCTGTCATATTTAAGAGACGATCTGAAAAGGATAATGATATTCCTCTCAATATCAATATTTAATAGTGTAATAATAAATTCATTTTTGTTGAGTACAATAACAACGACTACATAATACCATTTTACGCGTTCTTTTAATTCAAAAATTTCAAGATGCGCAAAACAGAAAAACTAAAGCATACCAAACTAAATTATGAACAAACATATCACCCATCGTTACACAGCACGAAGAAAATGGTAAGTGCGTGAGAAAATGGGATTAGAAAGAAAAAAATAAAGTGAGGTATTTGTACCTGTTATACTATAAAGAAAAACAAATTGATCAAGTTTGATTCAACTAACAGTTTTTTTTTGTAGTGAATTCATGAAATCTCGCAAGCCAAATTATATATCACCTTCAGCGAGTCAATTCGGAAGTCTTTTTTCTGATGATAGAGAGAGTGCATCGATTCTACCAGATGTTGAAGAAGATAGCCATAGGAATCGTCAAGTACCACGAATACGACAAAAGAGAATAGTAATATTTTTCTTATCATTTCTCACTTATTGATCTATATTGTTTCGTTTTACTCGTATACTGACAACTACAGGATGCAGATGATTTTCAAAGACTTGCTGTTCATCATTTTCAGTTGGATAATGTTGAAATCCAAGAACTTGATGTTCATCATATGCCTGATAAACCTGAATCATTTTGGAAGAAACCATGTAACATGCCACGTTGGCTTATTTTACTACTTGCAAATTTTTTAATTATACTTGTGATTATTACATTATGTGTTGTTTTTGTTCATATACAAAAACAAGGAAGTTACGGCGACTCATGTTCAACAAATAGTAATTGTAATTCTTATGTTGGTCTTATGTGTACGGTGGGAAATTGTTCTTGCAGTTCAGTTCAATTTTGGAATGGTCATCGATGTTTAGCACAACGAGGATTCAATCGAAGTTGTAGCTCACAAAGTCAATGTGACGCATTACTTCAACTTGTATGTAAAAATGTTACTATTGGTTCGTATAGTGATATGCTCTGTTGGTGTTCGACATCGACGTAATGTCTAAAATAAAGAAAAACAAGATTTTCATTTGTTTTCTTTTAAAAAATAACATTTTTGCTTCGTAGAACATGGACAGGTAGTCAATGTACAAGTGTAGCAACATTCAATGGAACATGTGCATCTAGTGATGAATGTAACAGTAATAAATTTTTAACATGCATCAATGGTATTTGCGACTGTAATTCAACTCAATTTTGGAATTACGGTAATAAAAAATTTGAATGAAAAAATTGAGAACAAAATTGAAAGAAAAATAAATTATCTCTATTTTTAGTGTACTGCGAAGACAAACGTATCTATGGTGCTCAATGTTACAGTAACAGTTGGTGTAATAATAATACAGCCGGTCTACAATGTTCTACACAAGCACCAACTACTGGTACGTAACTATACATTTAATAACATAGAAATAATACACAGTTTTTGTAACAAAAAAAAAACGAATCAAAACTTATAACGAATGAAGAAATATCTAGACTGAAAATTTGTATTCACAATAAGTGATAGATAAGATTAAAGGTCTATAGCATACGTGATTGAAAAACATAATAGAAAGATTTTGTCGTAGAAATCTCTGTAGTACAATGCCATAATTCATCAGACGCTGGCCCTACGATGACACATCGATTAACTATCATTGAATTCTATGAACTATTTCTTTCGTATATGTCTGACGAAGAAATGTAACTGAAACTAAACTGATTAAAACAAAGGCACTGCGATTTGTAATAACAGTCAAATTTTCTTTTTCATTCTTGAATGTACCAGTGACTCTGCTCATAGGTTTCTCTTTTCTTTCTCCAAAGGAACTTGCGATTGTCTAAGTAATCAATACTGGTGGTCGGCAAACTCTACTTGGTAATACGAGAATTCTCGAGAACGTGTTACTTTAATTAATTTTGATTGTTTGATCATTTTCCTAGTATGACACAATTAGCTTACAATTCGGCTTGTTTATTGAGTTCCCAATGTTCGACGACTGCTTCTCTTACTTGTTCATCATCGACGAATCCAAGTTCATGCCAATGTTCTGACACATATTGGTATAATTTAACAATGTGCACACCCAAACTTCCGTACGGGTCACATTGTACAAGTTCAGTTCAATGTGATAGTACACTTTCGTTATTTTGTAATTCATCTACATCTACATGCAGATGTAATGAAACTGTCTATGTATGGGATGGATCAACGTGTGTTGGACGTCGATCTATTGGTTCACTGTGTTCTTCCGATAGTGATTGTCTTGTTAGTCGAAATTTAACATGTGCAACGTCCGGTGTTTGGTCTGGAACGTGTGCTTGTCCAACGAACTACTATTGGAATTCAACACTTTCACTGTGTGTACTTAAAAAATTATGGAATTACACATGTGCTACTTCATACGAATGTTATGATGGAGGTTATCTCAGTTGTCAACCTAATGCTGCACTCAACACAACCATATGTGATTGTAGTGGTATGATTCATATTTATATTGTTTTGAGTTCATGCTATAGACTATCTTATTTTCATCTATTTTAGATTATACTTATTACTGGACAGGCTTTCTCAGCAATACATATAGTGCTTTTTGTACACCTAAGATTAATTATGGCGTATCTTCATTTACGTGTGTTTCGTCTTATCAATGTAGAGATTATTATTATATAACATGCATAGCTAGTAAATGTACTTGTAGTACAGATCGATATTGGGATGGAACACAGTGTGAACCTCGATTAAATTATTCGTAATCAGATATTATTTAACAGATGATAATACATGGAAAAAAATCGTTTATTTACTTTTAGATATCCATGTAACTCAACATCCATGTGTCGAAATTGGTCGCCTGGTCCAAATCTTCAGTGTCTTACACCAATAACCGGTGGTTCAACTAAAGAATGTCTCTGCCTCTCAACACAATATTTTGACTATTGTTTGGATTCTTGCTATACAGCTCAATCATATCAAAACCCATGTACAACAAGTTCATGCTATGCAAATACAATGTGTGATCAATCGAAGTCACTCTCATGCATTAATAATATCTGTAATTGTACAAATACTCAATGGTGGAATACAACATCATGCGTTGACAAAGGTAGACGACATAGACAATTGACATCAGTACGATATGCTTTTTCCTTCATTCAGGTACCTACTTAGATTCTTGTACTACTGGTAATAATTTTCAATGTCAAGAATATAATCTTCTATCATGTGTTGGCTCGCAATGTCAATGTTCATCGGTTATGTATTGGTCAAGTTCATCGAACTATTGTTTAGCAAAACAGAGTTATTTAGGAACGTGTTCAACAAATGATGGATGTCTTACAGCTGCTGGGGTCGGTTTAAGTTGTATTACTGGTCGATGCCGATGTTCATCCGGATACACATGGACTTCAAGCATTCAACAATGTACTACAGTGGGATAAAAAACAAAAACAATCAAATAAATTCTAGATGAAAAGCATAAACAAATGTAGAACTTCTTCGTTGTTTAAAACATACGAAAAATATCTGCCATCATTACATTACACTACGTAGATCTTAACAAAATACAAACATTTTTCACTAAATTAATTTACACACTCGTATCGATTATTGTAAACTAAATATATTCGCTTAGAAGAAAGTCGACTGTAACACTGTAAAGATTTGTCCGTATTCCTAATAATTTTTGATTTGCACTGATATTGGCATATTTAGTCCGAACGAAATCCTTGTGTTTTCTTTTATTTACTACTTAGTTATGACAATGCAGATCATAATTCTATAGTATTAAGCTATGGGGTATGTCTAAATCAATAGAGATAATCACACTTCGAAAATATATCTTGAGAATCTTTATATTCATGACTATAGATACAAATTGACCTTCAAAATCTGATGTGTGATTAATACTCTTGGCATATAAAAGCGATCAAAATTATAACTATTACGACGTCTTATCGATTACTAGGCATATCTAGCAACTTTCATCTAAAGCCTAGGGTGTGTCTTGAGAGATCAATGTGAACAATTTAAACAACGGTCACATTTCTGATATTTCTACAGGATTTTAAAATTAAAATAATCCTACTTGAGATGATTTTTTTTAATCTATGAATGAAGGGTATAATACATTCAGTGTTTTAATACTGACTTACACATAAGTATGATGCCACTTGTATTCAATCATATTACGATACGCTTCGAAAAATTATACAAGACAAAAATGACCTTTTCTTTTCTGTTTGACTGTGTTCATACACAGGCAATATAATTCTCATTTTAATTGATTTATTGATGTATCTCAAGCACATCCTAATTTAAGACTATCAATCAAAGAACGATTTATGCTGATGAATATTCTGCTTAGAATGACTTGTCTCCATTGTACAAATTATGTACGAACACTTACGAAATTCGTTTTTTCTACTCGAAAATCACACAGACGGAACATGTAATAATAATGATAGCTTTATTTTCTTTTGATCATACTCAATTCGAAGTACAAATTTGTCGATTTATGTTGAATATAACATTTTTTAAATGAAGAATCAGCACTACCAGTAAGTTCAATGTTGAAAAACGACAGCAACGTTTTGTATGATTGAAAAACAGAAATTCTTAAACGAACATCTGTATTTCTTTCACAATGAAACAGTGATAGCAGATTCTCAAGCTCATATTTTCTCATCAGAAAGTTTGTAAATGATGAAAGAAAATGTCGCTAAGTTTTAATGAAACTTAACAGTACGAGTCTGTGTGATTCATGCATTACGCCCAATGGGATGCTTGTTCCTTTAATGCCAGATGATTTTTTGCGAGGATTATCGATGATAGGGTGGTTCATGATAAATTACTTAGACGTAATTATTTTTACAATAATATCCTTTGCAATCGAAACGCCGAAAAGAAAGTATTAGAGTGTTCTTAAATTCTGATTATCAGCAATTAATTTTTTAATATTAATTAAGCATGAGTCCTGGAATCCGATTGGAATAATAGATCAAACACTGAATCTTTTATTCGAAAAATTTCCTATGGAATTTGATCTGTATACACACATACAGTAGACCATTTCAAGCATAAGAAGCCTAACGGAAGTTGGATGAACATAACTATCAGATACGAATCGTATCCTATACGATAGTAAGTAGTAGTAATGTTGTAAAAATAATTCATTTGACTACAGAACAAAGAAATTTAAGACTAAGATCCGAAATTTGAATATTAGAACATGACTCACAAGAAGAACAATGATACAACGCAATGGTTGATTGAGAGTCAATATGTCATTTCCTTTTATCATCATCTTTGATTCTTAATTACCATATCGACCTTCTTTCTTCAGTTAAACTACTATTGTTGTTGTTATTTTATTTTATTTTATTTCTTATATCAATATACTTTAATACTGTTTTAATGTTAAAAAATTCACTCTTTAACAGGGATTTATTGTAAAATAATAGAATTTAAAAAATGTTTTTCGATACAGGAAAAATAAAAAAGTTTGATTAAGTCTTTATGAATTATAGATCACGTTGAATTTATATTGAAGATTTTCTTATTCTTCATACAATTGTAGATAAGGCATAAATCATACGACAATAGAGAAATTAATACTAGTTTGTAGGGACTCGAGTCTATTCACAAAAATGTAATTTCCTTTTTCCCCAGTTTATAAGTGTTCACGTTTTATGCTATGATCATCTAGTATCATCAGAAAACCAACAACAAAAGCAAAGTTGAAAGAAGAAAAACAATCTTTAGCTACAAGCACAATTTCTCTTTGATTACTAGCGAACTACTCCTAAAAACATCCGATATCGTGAACTTATACAAAAACTATACCGATGAATAAGTTTCAAGACTATTAGAATAATCCGAAAAATTTATAAAAAATAGATTTTTCTTTTTGAAAATATTGTATGTTCAAATTATGATGGGATCATCTATTCTGTAATATTTTAATGTTTAGAAAAAATTCTCATTCACTAGAGTTGTTTCATGATTGTAGTAGTTATATAAAGTATCATGAATAGAAATTATATTTCTAAATTTCACTTAGATCTAATATTATCCCTTTTGATCTATTGTAACCCTACTTACGGGAACACTATAAGACTATAGCTGCACTACTAGTATCAACGGCGAATCTTACTTTGTAACAGCAATGCAAGAGATCATCAAATGCATACACACACACAATCGCAAACATACATAAATATGTATATACACATGTATTCTGTTTCCGGAAACCATACACGACGAGTTCTATTTGATTGTATTGACTCTGATGTCTTAACTGTTCACTGAATTATGTATGAATCGATTCTTTCAATGTGATGCTGAGCTTAATTGTACTAGTGAATGTTGATTCAGAGTATTGCTTAGAATACAAATGAATGAATTGGAGCAGTCAAATGAACACACAAATTGAATATTGTTTGTGCATGAAAATGTGGAGAATGCAACATATCAGCAATGTACACTTCTTTCATGACATGCATTTCACAGAGAAAAAATACAACTTCAGGCCTAGTTTACCTAATTACATCATCAGCAAACAATTTAAAAAATATTATTGTTATTACGTAGACATCTATGTATTTTCGGCATAGAAGAGAAAAATGTCAATATGTATTTATTAAAATAAAGAATGGCCATGCTGAGTAGGCAATTGTTAAGAGAAAAAAATGTTCATTCATGTCTGATCTTGAATAAAAAAAAGCTTCGCCATACCGAATCCTTACTATAGATACGAACTGAAACACAGTAAATGACATAACATTCCGTGGCATATGCATGTTATAAACACTACTGTAGAAACGGTAAGAAGGATATTTCATAGATGTTCTTCGGATTACAACAACAGTTAGTTCATATTATATCATACCTTCAATTCATCAAACGATGCATTCTTCATAGGTAGTATAGATGATAACTAAAGTTCATTTTCGGGGATGCCAACTATCATGTGATTAATTTAACCAATACATTCATTGTATTTTCTTTGAACTAAGACAACGAAATGCAAGATCAATATCTTTTTATTTTATTCCATAGAATATATTCTGATTTTCAATCTCTACGTATTAATTTAAAATGATGACAATTATAATACAATGAATTATACGTTATTTATTAAATAAATATTAGTGTTATAGCATTATCTAAATGCGGATAAAATAGGAAAACTGATGTAGCATTAGAAATACGATTTAAAATTATGGAATCAAGAAAGCAAGCAAACAAACATACATGAGTTAGATAAATACTTTTTTTCTGAAATAAGCACATGAAATTTTCAAGTTCAACTATTAATTGATATTCTTGATTGTATTGCTAGATTATTTATTTCTACAAATATAACTATAGAAATTTGATTAAATTTTTCAGAAAATAAAATAAAACCTTTATCATGTTCGACGCTAAACCCGCTTTTTGTCTTCTCTTTGATGTTCGACAAGTATTGCACAAATGAATACATGAATGAATATCTTATCTTAATCGATGAATACTGTTCAAATCATCAATAAACCATGAAGAGGGTTTCTTTCTTTTTCTATGACATTCTACCCATGATAGTATAGTATCACGATAATTTGAGAATATTTTCCAAAAATATATTCATGAAGATTTCTTGTTGGCTCGAGTAGATGCCGATATTGATCCATGGAGAATGCTCCCCTTTTTTGCTTTTAATATTTTTCTAAATATGGATATTAAAATGCTCATTTTCAAAATGAAAACACTTAAGTCATCATCTATCATGCACTAAGAGCACAAATTTCTTTCTTTATCATATTGAATATTGTTCCTCATATACAAAAAAAAAACATTCATATCATTACATCGTTTTTATACAGACAAAGAAGCGATGTCGAGAAAAGATAAGAAAATGGAAATAACAACATCAATAACAAAATGAATATAGATATGCAAAAAAAAAAGAGAAAGAATGTCAATCAGGTCAAATAAATGAAAAAAATAGCCAGAAAAAAATGCATTGGAATCAAAAGAGGATGGGTTTATTGCGTGTCTGTTCAACTACATAAGATGTAAAACGTTTAAGAAAACGAGGATATTCACGCTTTGCCACACTAAATGTATGAAAAGCAAGGTTCAAAATTATTTTAGTAAATTTTTTACTCACCCCCTCAATGCTGCACTAGGCACCCATCCACCAGGATTAACTAAATGAAATAAAAATGATAAGCATCAACGACTGTCGAGTATTAAAAGAATTTAAATTTCGATAGTAAGTTGATTGAGATAAGAACTAATTTTCTTATTATGCACAAAAAAAATCTTTGATTGTTTGTAAAAAAGATGAGTTGCCATGGCAACAAATTCTACTATCAGGAAGAAAACAATTTATTAATGCATGAAGAGAAATTTTGAATTTGAATCTTTCGAGTGAACTTTAAGTTAACTGAATGTGTGTGTCGAACAATTTTGAATGAAACAAAGACAACCCATGGCTACAATATGTAGAGCACGCTAGTTATCGAATACAAAACTGTTTTTTTAGAATATTTCCGGAATGATTATCCTCTTTCAATATGATGACTCCATTCGGAATATCAAAAAATCAAGTATAGGTTCTAGAAGAATTTTATAAACAAGACTTCAGTTGAATATTATCAAATATGATGGACTACTTCGAATGTTCACAAAGGGAATTAGTCGATATTATTGACCAAGGACAATTATTACATATTGATGACAACAACATCATAGTTCGATGAAATAGAATATATTAGTAATGTTGATAGATGACTGATGTTGTTCAGTTCGACATGACTGATTGTCTTTCTTTTCCTACTCTGAATTCTTATTTTCTTTTGGAGGAAAATAATCTCGCTCGGAAAAAACTTATATAAATTCTTCGCATTGGAATATATAATATCGGAAGCATCATTTCTTCTATCCTGTAAGGGTTCAACATGAAAGTCAGCAGCATTTTTATTATTGATCACTAATAAATATAAAATATCAATCATGATGTTAGAAATAATAGTACACAATCGCTGTGTTCTAGCCAGCCGCCCCCTCCCCCCTCTGCCCTCGGAAATGGTCGTTTCACGTACCATCAAGATATAAAAGAAACGATCTTTTCTTTTGTCCCCATAACTTATCATTCACAATGTATCTAGTGCAATTTGAAATGCTTTTCAATCGATAGTATCCAGAAAGACAAAAGCATTGGGAGTTTCTATTTTTTGAATCTATTCAAAGAATGAATGCAACTTCCTCTGTAATGTGTATATACTTATTTGAATGTCATAATGAAAGTTTTCAGATATTTGTTTACTAAATTCTCAAATACTGTCAACTTAGTCTGACGTGAGCCACTTATTTTCTACTTTCTTTACAAAATTTTCCCACTAAATATGTTTAATCTGAAATCTGATGATTTTAAAAACGAAAGTACATTGATTTGTTTCAATGAAAACAATCTTTTTGTTTTTAATCATACCAAAAGCAACATAAGTGAGTTTGCATTGAATATTTTCACGTTTAATATCTTGTGGATTCAATGGTGGTTCACTTATAATTGTTTCACAAATCAAAGCAACATTAGCAACAAGACGAACTTGAGGTGATTTAATCTGAAAAGAAAATTTATTTTTATCAGAAAAAAAATCAGATTTTCATTTACAGGTGCAAGTGGATGTGGTGTCGTATAGTTAACTACCAGCCATGTTGGCTGATCTTCGTCTGAATTCGATATACATCGAATATGAGACCAAAAACATGAATCACGTTGCGCAGCTGGCCACACACGTTTATGTATTTGAAAAAATATCACTGTATCTGGATCCAATACTTCAATTATTTTAGTTGAATCAAGTGTCGCTTAAAATAGAAAGAAAAAACACAGTAAATACGAACTTCCAATATCAAAAAAAAATAAGTTCATATTAATAACTTACTTTCCCATTCCATTCGATATTGAAATTCCCAAAAATATCGACAAATCTCATGGCCGGTAACGCCCTTAAACAAAACAAAAACGAAAACAATAATATGAAATGAGACAATCAATACATAGTTTTTTTCTCTTTTTTACTTTGATGGTATGAAAGCATTTAAGTGGATCAACAACAATTCCATTTTCTTCAACTTCACGTCGATAAACTTTCATGTCACCGTCTTGATGTATTAAATCCCATCCGTGAGCTACATCTTCACGAACGTATTGTAAATGTTCTCGAACGGTACGTTCAACCTAATAAATTCATCGAAAATCAAAAATACAAGTAAAGAAAATAAATTCAATCGTAAAAGTTTACGTCGTCGGACAATCGATGTTTGGTTTTACTTTCCATACTATCATCATTTATCACTGATACATTCGTTGTATCAATAACTGTTGTTGGAGCCTTTTTAGACGAAGATTTTGATCTATTGGCTGTTGAATTTATCGAAGATTTTGATTGAGATGATGATTTCGACTAAAATGAAAGAATGAGATTGTGAAATATGAAATGTGTCGAATACCCAGACCTCATCCAGTAATAAAGAATTATATTTTTTATTGAATGAATTCTTTTCGAAAGCTTTAGTCGAGAATAATGATGATATATCAAGATAATCATCATTTATCTTATGAATATTGATAGATGATATGCGAGGTGATAACAAAGGTGATGGAGTCAATATCAAAGGATATTTGTTTTGTTGATAGTAAGGTCGCAGACCACCGACATAATTCGATGACGATAACGGACAGGATGAAATAAGTGGAGTCAATGAAATGGTTGTACTCGATTTTGCATAGACTGATTTGAATTCATGTGAATCCGACGTGTGAAAAATGTCTTTTATGACTTGCTTTGTCATTGTTTATCTTCAATGCTTTTATCCTTTTATCGTTGAAATAAACGATCGTAGACGTGTCTTTAGCAGCTATAAATAATATATAGCGGTTTTTTTCTGTTATTGTCTATGCATCTTACTCTATTTTTAATGTTCTATCGTCTATTCTAGTAGCAGTGTACCTGGTTAGTAATCATTCATAATGATAAAAACCTTAAGATAAGTCGTCCTTTCAACAATGATGTAGTGCAATTGATTGAAGGTTGAGAAAAAAGCATATAGCATATTAATACGATAGCACTTATACATATATAATTTAATTCTGCGTCGAGTATAAGTCGATAAGGTAATGTAAAAGAGCAGAACACCTATGTCATTACATTTATCTTTCCCGTTTTTCTCTTCTACACCTACATATTTGTATACAGTTTGTCATCGTTATCTTTGTTACTCATTATTAGTTTTATACATATCGAGCTGAAAAAAAGAACCATTAATACATACTGAAAATGGATGTTTATCATTTTCACGATCGATTCGATCAAGTGATTGATCAAGTGCATCGAAAAATTCTTCTTCTTTCAATTTACTATGTGGTCCTTCCTATAGAAACAAAAAGAAAATTCAAATTATCTATTGATTAGTTTTTTATTTCTCTATTGATGTACTTCAGCGTCGGGTGAGCCAAAAACAGGAATCTTTTGTTTATTTATACTAGTATATAGGTCTTGGAATTTCTTTCGACGTTCTAATTCCTATGAATGGCAGAAGAGAAAAACAAACATAATTCAAATAAAAGTAAAACATTGTTTTTCTTTGTCTAATAACTTTTTCATATTTTTTCCTCCAAATATCTTCACGTTTTTGCATTAATTCAATACAAAATGCAACGTTATGTATTACACCATCTGTTGTTGCTTTAAACGTTAAAGCTGAATAAATCAGAATTATGAATAAACGAAGAAATTGAAACAACAATTGATTAACCTTCTCCTTTGAAATCGATAGCCATCGCTGCATGATCAACAAGTGCCAATCGATCGATTTCTGATAATAAAATAATTAGATGATAAACCATTTCGTTTTTCTTAGAAATATATAATTAAACAAACTTGGTTTTATAGATGGATTCTTGATTGGATCATCATTCGATAGTAACTTCAAATCATGTCTATCTAATGATTCTTCAAAATCTAAATCGGCTGCATTTTCATCTAAATGTAACAAAAAACAATCAAATATTCTTTTTATTTTTTATATAAAAAAGTCATTAACGAACATTCTTTTTGATAGGGTTCAAATCCTTTGGTTACTGCATTAGCACATGCGTCGAAATAAGTTTGTAATGTAACAACTTGTTGTACGAGTAATTCTCGATAGGTTTCTAATTCATTTAGTTTTTCTTTCAAACTACGATCTCTCTGTGTGAAATCAAAGAAAAAAAAATTGATTATGTGCAGATTTATTTTTCATGAAAACCGTTTTTATTTACTTTAAATGAACCAGTTGAGGCAACACTGGCACTGGCAGTCGATGCTAATGAACCAAGACTTGGATGACGTCGTAAACTGGTTTCACTTCCATAACCGGATTCACTTTTACACATTTGTTTATGATCTTCTAGAGCTTGGATCCATCGCTCTCGATCATCTGGACTGTGTGCACGTAAATACCATACAGAATCACCAACGCGTACATCAAAACGACATTCATCGAATTCATGAGACTGAAAAACAAATCTTCACAGTTGAAGATGATGATAAAACTATAATAAATTATGTACGAACATTCTCTAGTAGTGTTCGTATACTCATTCGTACATTTTGTGAACATATGTGAAAGATCTTACCAACGAAACGAGACTTTCAAAATTGTTCTATTCATCATTAAATTTAGTGTTAGTAACAATCAACTTTTGAATATGTCTTAACGAAAACAACAACTTATTTTTTAAAGTTCATGATTAGACTCATTCAAATACAACGTTCTGCCAACTTCAGATATCACATTTCCAGAAACAGATCTCTCAACATATCCATATACGATGCAGTGTGTAAAGAAAACTATATATTCATATATACATGGGATATCTGACTTTAATGAAACTTTATACATGATGTGAACTACTGGAAACCTTGAAGATGGCAAAATTTCATATTGAAGCTTTTAAATATGATTACTTTGAAACATTGTACTCTCGTAGGAGGACTTCATGAAAGAGAAAGCTCGTATCGACTAATTTAACTTGTGAGCAGAAAACTTTTGGAGCTTACGTTAACGTATCGATCTCGTGCATATTGTCAAAAATATAGAGCATACTTCACTTGTGAATATTCTCTCATAAGAATCCGTTTTAAAATAAATACATATGATACATCTTTTCTTTTCCATAATAAAAGTAACATCTCAGAGACGTATGCACTTTTCTATATTTTTCCTTATCGTATCACGTTATCTTCATGTCTCACGCAAATATTCGTTCTGCTTTGAAGTAAATGTTTCTTATGTTTGTACCTGTATAAGTGCTTGTTTCACAGATAGTGCTCCTCGACAGCCAAGACTAATATCGAATTCATTCTTATAATAATTCAAAAATCCATGTCTTAATATAACATATCTTTCTTGCCATCCATGTAGATAATTTGTCCATTTAAAAACTCGTCCTTGAAATTCTCCATTTCGGAATGAACCGCTTGTTGTTTTTTCATCATCAAAAGATTCTTCATCATCGGACGTAGTTGGATATTCGATTACTGTCGCCATTCACTTTTGATTCTTTTCTACATTTAAATACATGAAAGGTATTAATAAAAAGTAAAAAAAAAATGAAGTGGAAAACAAATTGAATAAAATAAAAAGGAAGACGAAGAAGAAGAAAAAAAAAAGAAAAAAAAAAAGAAGAAACAAATATCCACAGAAATGATAAGAAAAACTATGGACCCAATTCACCTACAATTGGCTCATTACAATGACGAATAAGAACGTGAGGAATAGCATTATCCTTTTGGGTACCATTGTTTTGTTATCAACAGAATAACTTAATTCAAATAGTTATCAACAGATTCAGATCGATGAATTTCTTCAATTATCAATATCTCAAACAAAAACATTTGCAAGGTCTTAATGATTATAAAGTAAAATGAATTACAACGGATTGATACACTTTGTGTTTTGCTTAACTAACATTATCATTTTAGTACAATGCTGTTGATACATCTCCTGTATCAATTTATATCATGCAGCCATTTTGGAATTGGGGTGTGGAGGTAAAGTAAATCTTTCAATTTAGAACAATATTGATCTTGCTTACTAACAATGTATTATTCATTGATATTTTTCATTCCTGCGTCTATTAATAGATTTATCTATTACCCACATCCCTTCCTCTCATCGTCAACAATAAGATTTTCACATGAAATACATGTGTCTTGCACATCAAACATTCTGTCGATGTTTAAATAATCAAAATAGATTAACTACAGGGACAGATTCTGAGGCCTTAAAATCTTATTCGGTTAGAAGCTCACGTTTAATACAAAGAGTTTTCATCCAAAAACATGTTTTTTTCTTTTAATAAGCTTCAGGTTACTCTACATTCATTCAAAAGAACACTCGTAAATGGTTCAGATGAAGAGAAGTTTTCTGCTTAATTTTCTTCTAGCCTTCAAAGATGGAAGCAAGTTAGCTGGATTATTTCATTTTCATGTTGAAGATCCAATAAAGTAAATCGAAAACAATAAGTTTTTGTAATTCAATGATTTATCTGTCGAAAAATCGAACGAGCAGTTCGTATGTTTACCTGGGAAACTGTTTGACAGAACGCATTAAAAAATTATCCAGCATCTTATCGCATACCTTTTTTCACGAAACATTGAGCTATGATGAGTGTGTGCAACATCGACAATGCTTTGAATTTCCCTGTAGGCATTCAAATAACCTTTTGGCTGACAAGTTTTTCATGATTTCTGACAGAGCTTTTTTGACGTTGGATATTTTGAAAACTGAACAGTCTTGGTCTCATGATCGTCGAACGAGAAAATATGTACTTATGTAACTTATCATCAACAATAGAAAATTACTGTAGGTTAGTTGACAATATGAGACGCGTGGGTGGGTGTCGAGTTGATGGAATCTTGAATCATAATTTTTTTTTAGCCTGATACTAAATTCATAGAATTAAGCTCGATATCGTAAACTGAGAAAAAGTAAAAGTAAGTCTATCGCAAGGATGAACTATTAATAGAATAATGCTATGTACGGCATATACTTTAGATTTCATCTAAGTTCACTTCTCATTCGTAGATGTAGTGGCAAAGTTATGAACATCCACCAGCATACTTTACAGAGAAGATTAAAATCAGAAGCAACAGTTAATGCTTAAAATAAAATAGGTCTATGTGACACCATGATCATAATCTAAGAGAAAGAATGCCTAAAGATAAGACCATATTTTGAGCAGTTTTAAAAAAGTAGAAAACATACCGAATCGTCTTGCTTGAAAAAATTCATTATTATCTATGAACAAAAAACACAATGATCGATATATGAGAAAATAAAAATTGAGTTTGTTTATCGATGATGATTTTAATATAATGTTTGATTATTCTTCTTCTTCTTGTAAATCAAATGGGTTTTGAGCTTCAATAATATAGATCAATCTCTTGAGCACAATTTTAATGTCATTATAAAATATGGAATATAAATACAATTGATGTCTATGTTAAAACTTAAGTTTAATAAACAAATAAATCTGTATTATGTATTTATACTGAGTTTTCTCTATTTTAATAATTAAGAATTTCATCAATTGTAATACATTGTTTTCTTTTAGTTTTTTCCACGTTGGTTTGCACCTAATTTAATGACATTTCTTGGTTTTCTACTTCTCGTTGTTAATTTTATCATGTTTTCATATTATGATTTTTATTTTACTGAATCATTTGCACTTCCAAGATGGGTTTGGCTTCTAGCAGCCATATGTCAATTTTGTTCACATCAATTAGGTATGAATTCGATAAAAAAAATTAAAAAGATCTTGTAATTCATTCCTGTATCATAGATGGTATGGATGGAAAACAAGCTCGTCGTACGAAATCAAGTAGTGCATTGGGAGAATTATTTGATCATGGTGTTGATTCATGGGCTTGTTTCTTATTTCCCGTTTGTATTTTTTCTGCTATATCAAAAAATGATTATGGATTTAGTCCGATGTCTATGCATCTACTTCTTTGGACTATCTATATATCATTTATTGATTCACATTGGGAGAAATATAATACAAAAGTTTTATTTCTACCATGGTCCTATGACATATCAATGCTGGTAATGAGTTCTGATAAATTTGATATTTGTTTGTTGGCATCTCTATTTGAATAATTAGGTCATGACAATAACCTATTTATTGGCATATTTTTTTACACCAGCTGTGTTTCATTTTGATATTCCAATCATTAATATTCCATTTGCAACATTCATTGAATTTGTTTGGCCAGGTACGTTTGCATAGAATTTAAATTTTATGTTACACTTTTCTCTTCTAGTATTTGCATTATGTACATCAGTACCCATCAGTATTAAACATATTCAAGCGTAAGTAATCATTTAATATGATTAGAATTTCCAGCTACCAGAAATATATTCATATTTATGCACTCACGTTGTGTAATCCAATATTTCTATAGGAAGAAATTAACTTTTAAAAATTGGTCTAAATAAAAAACGATCAATGTTAAAATCAAGTCTTGTCAATGTTCAAAAGCTTGTTGGTTCAAGATTTTGTCGATTCGAATCAGAGAAAAAATTAGCTTCCAGACTTGTAACGATAATATTCTACTTACTTCAACATGGTGCTTGTCGATAGGAGCTCATTAACAATAATATCAAAACTTAGACTTAATAGTTGTTTGATAGTCTCTCACAATCGGTTTTTCATATAGATGAGTGTCGGCAAGACTAACATCGGCACTTTAAAGACGATAACATCGATCGGCACTGCCTAAATAATGGCTTCATTAGTAATCACACTAGTTAACCTGCACTGTATTTATGATTCATGTTTTTGTAGTAGAAACTGATCGATATGTTAATTCTAATGTCTATTCGAAAAGCATAACGA
Organism: Rotaria macrura; assembly: GCA_900239685.1. Lineage (NCBI taxonomy): Eukaryota > Metazoa > Rotifera > Eurotatoria > Philodinida > Philodinidae > Rotaria > Rotaria macrura. The sequence continues at coordinate 306,942 of OENT01000016.1, forward strand.
AAAGAAATATTCCATATGTCGCTCAAATCCCACTGTACTAATCGAACTGTATTCAACTACATTAGTGATGACAGATGTCAGATGCGTGAGACAAATACGTAGAGTAAGACAATCATCGACCGTGCTACCTATTTCAATCTTGCTTTAGTAACTATCGGAATAGAAAGGTATCACGGGACAACGTAGTGATGCTAATCACATAAGAACATAAATAAATTTGATCAGTTGTTAGATAAAAAATATTCTTCTAGTTCATATCAGAATGGTACTGGCTATAATCGAACATTGTATGAAGCAATACGGCCATTAATATCGCCTCTCATTCTATTTATTTCATCAACTTGGTGGGGATTTGCTTCGCCATATATGATTATGCATAAACAATCAAGAATATTCTATTCAGCTGTTGGAGCAACTTTTTCAAATATTGCTGTATGAATTTTGAAAATCAAACACAAATATTTTATTGCACTGGTAATATTATTTACTTTTCAGTGTCGTCTTGTTGTTGCACAAATGACAAATACGCGTTCAGAAGGTTTCAATAAATTACTTTGTTTCTTTGTCCCTATGCAACTTATGTCCGTCTACGGTGCAATCACAGAAAGAATGGAATTCACACTCTTGTTTCTATATAACATATTTGCAATTTTGGCTCATTTACACTATGCTATTTGTGTGGTAAGTTACTTTCATAAAATAATCTTTTACATTCTATGACATAAATTTATTAGGTCCGACAAATTTGTGATCATCTTAACATACGTGCTTTTAACATAACTGATCTTTCAAAGCAATCAAAACCCGCTGAAGCTCATAAGGAACACTAAGAAGAGATCTGTTTATTTGTTTTTTTCTCTCTCTCATATTATTCATGCTTATATGCATAGTGCGTGTATGTGTGTTCTATCATCATTTTCGTATTCTATCTCATTTATTAGTTAATATAAAAGGATGAATTCAACCTTATACTAGGCTTCGTGCAATATATACATATATCTCCGTTTTTTGTCTTGAAAATGCAATTACTCTACGTGTTTGTTTGTTTTGCTTGTTTATTTTATTTATATATATACATATAGAATTGAAGGCTATCGTTTCTTGGTGTTTGGTAGTTAAGATAAATATGTGAGTATACTTTTTGTTGTGTTTTTGTTGGAACTTTTCATAAAAGGAAATAGATCTGATAGCTGAACACAAGAAATCAATGGTTTGATTTTGTGTTTAAATCGCAAGTAACTTATTCTTTGTTTTCGGTCAATTATGATACTCATATATTGAATTGATAAGAATAAATATTTAAGATCATACATATATATGTAGTAAGGTTTATGATTTGTACATTTGTACGCTCGCATGAAAAGCAACCAAACAGATTTATTATGATTTTTCATCTCATCTTTGTTTGTTTTTTATTACATAGTTCAATGTTAGAGAGTCTATGTCGACGAAGTGCTGGTTGATGAACGCTTATTCCTGTAAAAAAAAGAAAGAATGAAAATCTTCTTTAATCTTGAATCATTAGAAAAGCCAGACTGATATCTTACAAAATTGTTCTCTTGAATAAATCTTTTACTGTTAAGAAAATAACGTTTGGATTTTAAAAAATATCGTTTCAAATTTGAACGAATATCGTCGTCTCGACTTGAATCACTACCATCATAATTAAGATATTGATTTGATGCGCGTCGTGTTGGCAAAAATCGTCGTTTACCCATAAAATGAATAACTTCAGGTGAATTTCGATCGTGATTCATTTGCTATTCATTTAATAAAGAAATTTATGATACTATAATCAATTAAAAGAATCTACTTACAATCAAATGATCAGTATCAATGACATATGTATTGATCGATACAGCGAATAAGAAAATAACAGTGAGACAAAGAAAGATTTTTTCGACAGAGAAAGGCATGATAACTAAAAGAAATATTTCAATATAATGATCAAAATCAATTTCTATTGTCTTTATGTAGTACCTACTTGCTCTTTTGTATATTCTACTACGAATATATTTTTTTCTCTATTTTTACTTATTCAGAAGGGAAACTAGTTATCAATAGTCTAAGTGACTTTTTATACGACTACTATTGTTTTTTCTCCGTTTCTTTTTCTCCTTTCCCTTTTTTCCACTTAATATACTTCCCTGATTTAATTTAATTGGTCTCATCGATGAAACATGAACTATGGATGAAAATGACCAAAGGAGAATTATTTCTTGGCAATTTTATAATTCTAAACGCTAATACAAACAATTGTGTTACGATTTACCTGGTTCTAAAAACCTCATATATGATTAATGAGACAGTAGTTTTCTATTGTTATTTCTATGATGAGTACAGGTTCTGTTTACGCTTTTTGATCGTTACAGCGTTAACTTATGTATACGTGTGCACTACCGGAAATTTTTTTTCTTATTCTTTAACGTTAAATAGCGGAAATAAAAATAGAAAAGAATTTTCATTGTCAATCACTCAGCTTGTGATTTAATATGTAACCATTAAAGAGTTGTAAGAAGGGATACGGAGTGGTTTTTTTCATCTATATAATCGGTTTTTTCTGCTTTCTAGTGTATATCATATTTTGTAACGAAAAAAAAACAATCTTACGTATTATCAAATATGAATCTAAGTCATTTGATTATTGAAGCTAAACGATAGAACAATTGTATGTTTATTTCTCTTTGAAAAAATTTAAATTTAAAAAAGAAAAGATCGAAATTTCTTTTGAATGCATTCAAATCCTAATACATATTAATCTATGTTTCCATGTTTATACAAATGAACTATTGCATAGTTATTTCTAGTTACACTAGTCTCTCTATTTGAATCTATTGATTTATTAATCAGGTGATGTATTGAATTACTATTTGTTATTCATTTTCAATATTAAGAAAAATCTTCTTCAATCTATATTATACATATCTCATGTTCATTTCGATTTCACTTGGGCTAATTGATTTGATATGTGGGTCATGTGTCAGCAAAGTAATTTCTCTCAGGAAACGATATCAAAGATTGAACTCAATTTCTTGTTTGTTTTTATTCCACCATCGTTGAAATCACTCAGCTAATTATAAGAAGTGAACGAATTTTAAGATAGAATCTTGATTCAATGTCAGCATCAGCGTCGCATCAATATAAAAAATAGACCAACTATTTCTTACCCAAAGAAATTTCTAGGTTTATTCGTCATGTGCAATAGAATAAAAAGATATACTAATTTATAGATTCATAAAATTTAAGAAAAATACGCAACAGTAAGATATTGTCATTAGAAAAAGAACTCACAAATGGTGTATATTGTCGAGTCAAAAATTTTACCTCATGAGGGTTCAAGTTAGAAAGATTGATTACTGAATGTATGAACAAGAAAAAGAAAGTACAGACACACGTATTGGCTTCATGTTGACAATAATTTTCTTCTCTCTACGATGAAAGCATGAAGATGGATCTAAGAGTTTCAAAGCATCAATGAAACCAATAAAATATTGATGATTGCATGATAGAAAAGACTTCTCTTTCATAAATCGTGCAATATCTTACCTTTCGTACGCTATCACTTTGCTTAAGTTGTTGTCAATCGAGACTATCAGGATTCACTGTTTTTACTTAAACATGAGCATATGAAATATGGGCCTTCTTACCTGCAGTCTAATGAAGCAAGTGCCCATCCTACAGTTATTGTGACAATGTCTGAACTGCGTTGTTTCTCGCTTGGTTTCATCAATGCGATTTGATTTGGATGGATCATAAATCAGTCATAGTAATTGTATGTAGGTCTTCAATGAAACTCCATTACCTCTCATTCTTTCAATTAATGAGAAAATTTCTAGGCAACAAGAGACGTATGTCTAACGATATATATATATATATATCAACTATTATTTCCTGCTATGAAGTATCTTGTTTTTGTGTTTCTCATAGAATAGGTGTGTAGCATTATACGAAAACTTGAATTGATTGATTTTTTGTCTATGTGGTAACAGTTATTTTCTTCGAATCTAATCTATGATTGAACAAAAGTTATTAATAGTTATTAATGAATGGAATATGTCGAATGATACAATGGATAATACTTTTGTTTTAAAAATAATACAAATTCCTCTTCTTTTTTCTGTTCAATCTAAGTGAATTCACAATCACCTTATTAGTTGAATTTAAGATAAATATTTGGATGATTGAATTCTAACGATGGAGCTGGTATGATAAATAATAGATGTAATTGTCTGATAATGTAACTTATTGCATGACTTTTAATGGATAATTTCAGAAATACTTGATTAGAGTTTACCATAAAAAAATACAATGAGATTCATGAAATCGATTACATTATCATTTAATTGCAACTGGTATTTCTCATCATCGCTACATATAATTAGGATGAAACACGATGGAAAAACTTAATACTCATTATGTTTTCTTAATAGTCAACTTTGAAGTGTTCGATGGCTCACATTATGCCTTTGTAATTTCGATGAATAAGCACCCTTTGCAAATGTATTTTTGCATTGAAACACTACGCCATCGTGATACTTCCTTAAGTAACATTTAAGACAATGGAGCGGAAAAATGGTTTCATTCTACTGCAGTGCACTCGGAAAAATTATGGTAGACTATAGTTTTCCACAAATTGTGATTCCCTGAATCAAAGTCATGCTTTCTGATTATCATACAATCAACTTTCGTTATGGTGAGTAAGTGGGAAATTTAATTTTGGAGCTTTTTGATTTAGAGCTTATTTAATAGAAGATATACTATTCACACCTAGAAGTCAGATTGTTTCCGGCTGCAAAACAGTACTGATTCGATCATTTAACTCTTCTGAGAGAAGAATTGACACTTATCACCAGAATTCCTTTGAAAATAACTGAAACTAATCATCGATATCACCAGTTTTGAGAGCAATTCTGACGAAGCGTGTAGGTTCTTCTTTTAAAAGAGGTGAATGATCAAACCAGTGCCGTTTCTCAGTCGAGAATTATCCAATGTCTAGGTTTCAATCTTATATCTTTTATTAAATAATTGCTAAATCAAAAACTTCCAAAATTTAATTCATTACTTACTCGCCATAACGGACGTTAATTGTTTGATAGTCTAATGATGTGGACTTGATTTAGGGATTGATTCAGCGGATCACAATTAGCGGAAAATGATATTCATACAAAATTGTCATGATGGTATCACAATGATTAATAAAATTTAAGAATAATCAACAGCTGACAGAAGAGACGTACTTGTTACCCAGTGAAAAATTGTCAGATTCAATGAGATTATCATCGGATTTTTGTACAACAAAATCAAAATTATAACCGATTGAAATTTTCCTAGTACAAGATAATTTGAATTTTAATCAAAACTAATCTTGTAAATCAAGTATAATTTCGAATCTAATCAAATTTAACTTGATTTTAATTAAAATTACCCCCTGATTTACAAGATTATGTTAGATTGAAAAACCAAATTATCTTGGATTTGGAAAATTTCAATCGATTCTAATTTTGATTTTGTTGCGCAAAAATCCGATGATAATCTCAAAGAATCTGACAATTTTTCACTGGGTAATCAATTCAATCGTTGTGAAATTTCATTAGTTGCTTTTAATTGTAGTTTAGTACGCATTGATGAAATCTTAGAAAAATGGCAATTACTATTAATATCGATTAAAAATTCTTCTCGTGTCCAAATAACAAGATTTAGAACTGTTGGCATCTAATTGACGCGTTCGTAAAATTCATAGCCTCATTTTACTTCAACTTATGTACGATTAACTGTAAACTAAGTTGAAAACACAGAATTCAGCATGTTATAATTACATATGAAAAGTGTACGAAGGAAGATGTGACGGCATAACCATTACTCATCATATTCTAGTGTTTGTTGTATGTATGAATACTAAATTTGCGTTTTATTATCTGCAACTTCTTTTCGTATTAATCACACCAAAACTCTTCCATCTTCTTGCTGAATTTATTCATAAACAATTTTCATTTTCAACTCAACTGCTCGTTTTCTTCTGTCGACTTCTATTTACTCGTCAAGTTCTTGTCTCTTCTCATTTTCTTGAATAAATTATCAGATCTTCATCCGCATATAGTTCTTATCATCAATATTTGCCATTATTAAGCATCCTTTTGAGAATCTTATATAGATTCGACAAAAAAAATGATGCTCCAAAATGAATGGCACAGATTATTTCCCTTTGTTAGTAGAAGATTTCAAATTTACCGACAAAAAGCACTGAACTTTCATATGCAGAAGGCAAAACTGAAAATAACTCGATAACTCTGGTGCCCTATCACACTTTTTTGAAATACGTTTCCTCTCGATCAAATTCATTAAATCGACATTTTTTACGGGTCAGACATTTCTTCGAACGCACGTTAAATTCTATAGGAAATGAAGTGAATCGAGAACTATGGTTGTGTTAAAGTTCATCGGGATGAAAATATTACCGACAGAGGAATCTTCGATAATCTCATGTTAATCACACGTACTTACACCCACATCCGACAGCTGCAGAATTTCACGATAGCATGCGATAAACTACCTCTAATCGTGCATAATGTCGTATTTTTCTGATAATTGAAACACTCTTGCTCTCGTCTGTTGAAAAATCTCAAGAAAATATTTTTATTCAAATATTCATAGATAATCTAATTCTACTGAATGAATTTATCACAATTGTTGCAATGCAATTCTGATAGGAGTCTATCGTCAGGTATCAGAAAAGAATTCAATTGCAGTTGTTCCTGCACAATCTTAACTTACACGTCATTTCATTATATATATTGTTTTTATCATGTAAATACGTTTTAAAAAATAACGTTGCATACTTTTCATAAATTTAAAAACGAACACAAGAGTCAATATGATTAGAATAACAATAATATTTGAGAAATATGGCTAATACACAATAATATTTCTCAAATATTATTGTTATTCTTACATCGGAAAATCACAAAGAAGGATTATAAAATCACATGCGTATCTATTTCAGATTAGAGTTCTACTGGGTTCAACTTATTTTTTCTTCTCTTACAGAAAATTAACATAGAATATATAGCATATTCCAAACAATTCAACGACACATGAAAAGGATTTACTATACACGCGTGACCTGATTTCTATTACTCGGCCCATTTTAAGAAGTTGATCATTTCATCTAAATTTTCACGATCCCATTTTCAAACAACTCACTAGACGTTCATACCGTTGCCATGCAACCTAAAAATAGATGAATGGCTATAACTGTAAAACTAATCGGCTACAGTTCGCCTAGAAGATTTATTATTAAAACAGAATCGATTGAAAATCGTTTCGTTGCATAGATATTTCTCATCGATTTAGTAATGATCTAATCACTATGCTTAAACTTATTGACGCTCTCCGTAATAGAGAATGTATGAATGGATCACAATAGTCTAAGTAATTAATGAGATTAGGCACAAACATATAAAAACGTTCAATATCTATTTACTGTTGGGCATGATTTGATTAACGAACTTGAGTAGGCGGACAATGCACTAGTATAAAGCTGATGCAACAATATAAATATTCCTTGAATGATGTGATTCCGGTTATATCATGAAACCACTGCAGAAACATTAAATTTCTATCAGATTGTTTACTTGTATGAAAATCAAAATCTAGGCACATTCGAAGCTTGCAGCAAAGTGTTAGAAGAAACAAGTATTTCCTACCAGTTAGCTACTTATAACTATGAATTCAATAATGAAATACTTCCCTCTGTATATGATCTATTTTATACGTGTTGACTAGTTTGAACTCGAGTACTGAACCGATTTACCAGTAATACTCATGATATGGTTGATTGCCTACATTGTGTTTCGACTCAGATCGAAATCAATTAATTGAACAGTTGAATTCCATCTGTATGCGTAAGAATCGTGATTTTATATTCTCACCTAATATACTAAGATCTACAACGTGTAAATTATTGAAAAAAATTCAAGTTAAAACACTACTTGATTCATCTTTGATCGTCGTTCAAAATCAAATCTACATGTGCAGCTTGGGTTTCAACAGCTATAAGTAAAGAGATATGCCATACAATATAACGAACAATAATAAATAAAAATTATTAACCTGCATCTATTGATGTGATAGATAAACAGTCATAATAAAGATTCGACGAGTACATCATACTTAGTAAAACGTTCCTACCCTATATCTGAGACAAAGTTCTCGCACCGGATACACTTCTACATCATTCATGGCAAGAATAACAACATACTCCACGCATATTTTTCAGTAATCCATACGACGAATCGATGCGTAGAGTACTAGTCCATCGATATTCAATCAATGTCACATAAAGCAAAATGAGATTTACTCATTCAATGAAATAAAAAAATGATTTCTGATTAGGCAAAAATATAATAATCAGAATAAATCGTTTGCTGCAAAGTGTCCAAGTGACTTCTCATTTCTCATAGCAAACCTATTTATGTATTGTCATTGCACTATTATAGAGGAAAGAACATAACTACTACTCATTTGATGATTAGTAATTTTCTACTGGGATTTTTTATTTTCGGAAAAGTACGTTTTCTAGAACAGTGAAACAATTATATGACTTTTTTCAAATGGTATGACTCTTATGTTGAGGACAAATAAAATAAACTGCTAAATGGTATCGATAGAAATGACGGAAGATGCATGTACTTCAGATAAATTTGGTCATTGTAAATTACGCCATATAGATGTTTTCTTCAAAGTCCAATGAAACGACACGATATGTACGGCATTGAAATTTCTATTCAATCTTGAACTTGAAGATTGTTAATTTTATTTCACTTCTGAGATTATCAATGGATTACGTGATGAGAATAGTTACAGAAAGAAATAAAGAAAAATACTTTTTCTTTAAAGTACAAGCATGATCGAAAAATCAAGTTCACTTTTTGAATTTAATAAATTATTTAGATACGTTCTATTTACTGGATAGCTGAAACAGAAGAATGATTCAAAGGTGATCTTTTTCAGCGCACAAGAATTCGGATGAAGTTGAGTATCAGCAAATTCAAGTAAGACAACGTACGATTACCTTCGATAGCTCTGTATAAGTTATATTTTGAAGTGTTTTCACTAATAATGACTGTTACAATCTTTCTACATGTTGGAATTCACTCATAGATTTTTCAAAATATCGTGTGGATGAATGACAATCTTCGCTTCATTGTATAGGTAATTACAAATTTTTATTAAAAACAATCAAAGAATACTTAAGATCGATACATCCTTCTTTAGTAGAAGCGGAGATCACTGGTTCACTCAGCATCATATTGGCCTTTTCTGAAAAAGGGAAACAGAAAAATTAATATTCAATGATACCAGGCCATATTCTATTTTCAGTAAGTAGTCAAAATCACTTTTAGAATAGTCATCAGAATGATACTTACCGGGCAGTTGCTAGTACTGATAGCTATTATATGTTCTTGAATGAAGTTAGCTGATACGTTCATGAGTAAATCTACAACTTCAACCATATATTGATTATGTAGAAAACAAGATTGGAGTATATTTCAGGGTGGCAGGAGTCCTCCGAAAAAATATCGGGATGGATAGGAATTGATAGTCCTCAAATATATACGAAATATATAGGACGCTAATTTCTGCTAAAAAATGTATTTAGACATCTGTGAAAGACGGCAGCAGAATTTTTGATGTTTTAAGTGTTCTTTAAAGATATTGAGTGAGCTAAATAAAAATATCGCTGAAATGTTTACACGCACATGCCATACAAATGTTACAAAATTTAATTGAATAACGATGCAAAAGAAAACAAATTACTTTAAATTTATCAAAGACAGACGGTATCTTTTATTAATCTTCAATGTTTCGGAAAATGTTGAAATATAAGAAATATAGTGCGACTGAGAAGCCAAGTTTAAGTAGAAAGTCTGTTAGTATATGATAAACACATGCTAGTTCTGTGCTATCCTGTTCAAACGAGAGCTGTATAACGGAACAAATATTCAGAAATTGATCATATATGGCAATGAATCAGTGCTGCCATTTTCTTTAGATTGATTTCTAGTTAAGAAACGCATGAAAAGCTAAGGAGAAGGATAAGTAATAGCATGGTTTATGTAGGTAACAATTATGTTAGAGTAATTTTTTCTATCCATATTTATTGTTTCTATTAATTTAAATGATTCATTACTTCGCATCGATCACATGTGAGTACATGAGCATGACTCTTCAGTGAACTCACATCCTGCTCGAGACCAAAACTGTAATTATTAATAACAATCTGTAGCACAGATGTTTCGTCAATATATTTACGACGTTTGATTGAATTTCAAGGGATCAGATTGCAAAAACACGATTTTGCGCTAATATCCAAGGTACAAAAGTAACGATCTGCAGCATAAACAAGTGCATATTACCGGTAAAAACAAGCAAATTCCATACTTTTCAATCATATATGGAGTTTTCATTTTTCACTTTGACTCTACTGTCGTTCCTGTACCTTGTCAATTTTATCACTATAATAGTTCGATTCGATGTATAGATGAATTTCATTCAGTTCCCCCGTCTCAGAGTACTTTGATATTCAGAACAACCAACCAATTAAACGTATGTAGGTACAATCTTCTTTCGCTAGATTCGCACACTTGAGTCGTGTAATGCAAAATTCGACAAGACGTACGATTCAAAGGAGACAATGGAGAATCATTTTGTGAATTTTCGTGTTGTATTTGCTCATAGATTTGGGTCAAGTTCAAGAAAGAAAAGCTCTTTTGATAGAACCTAAACGCACACCTTGAAAGTTTTCTGCTCACTATGCCCGTATAACTTTCCTATGCTATTCTCTTTATATTACCACGTGTATACTTTTATCGTTTCTTAAAGAATAGAAAGATTCTCAATATGTCCCATCGCGTCTATCTCGCATAAAGAAACTAAAATACAATACATATTTTCTCCGTTATCTTTATTGCTGTGAAGCAAACGCATATGAATTATACATTTTCTTTACGATAACAAGGTTTGCTCTATACAGTTTAATATCTGGATGATCCGTTGGCAGTGATTCTCCTACTATTTCAAGAGCGGCTTCACAATACACGACAGCACTTGAATGGTCACCACTTTTACAAGATACTACTCCAATATGACCATAAGAAGCAGCTAAATATGGATGATTTGAAGGAAGAGACTTTTGGCGAATCTCCAATGCCTTTCGATGAAACAACAGTGAATTGGAATAATCCCTCATTTTGTCGTACACTGAACCGATGTTGTTGTAGCATACTGCGATATCAGGATGATTTGGAAGTAGAGTTTCTTCGCGAATTTTCAGGGCTCTCTGATAAAATGAGAGCGCCTTGGAATGTTCCCCTGTGTGTTCAAATCCATAACCGATGTTATTCAACGATATGGCAACTATCGGATGCTTTTCAGAATAATTTTTTTCACGAAGTTCGAGTGCTTTCTGGTGAAATAAAAGTGCGTGGGTGTAATCACCCATGTTGTCGTATACAGAACCAATATTGTTAATTGAAATCGCCAAATCCGAATGATTTGAAGAGAGAGTTTCTTGACGAATTTCAAGAGCTTTCTGGTGGTAAGAAAAAGCACGCGGATGGTCACCCATATTTTTGAACACCAAACCCATATTATCGTAACATTTCGCAATGTCCGGATGATTTGGACGTAGAATTATTTCATTGACTCGTAACGCATTCTCAATATATGTTAGCGCATTGACATAATCGCCCATAGCGTTATGTACTAAAGCAAGAGCGCTATTAACCGTAGCGATGATCAAATGATTTAAAGGAAGATTTTTTTCGGAGATTTCTAATACTTTCTTTAAATATATAAGTGCACTTGAGTAGCTACCCATATTTTCACACGCAAATCCGACGTTCATCAATGTAGAACCCAAATCCGGATGTTTTGAGTAAAATAATTTTTCGTTGATTTTCAGTGTTTTCTGATAAAATTTAAATGCTTTCGCGTAATCACCGACGTTGCTGTACAGTGAACCAAAGTTCTTGTTGGCAGCAGCCAGAGCTGTATGATTCCGAGGTAGGATCTTTTCACGAATCTTGACTACATCTTCATAATGCAGAAGCGCACTCGAATAATCACCAATGTTCTCATGGAGTAAACCGATATTCTCCAATGAAGTTGCAACGTCAGGATGATTTGGAGGAAGAGTATTTCGTCTAATATCAAGCGCTCTTTCATGTCTTTCCAATGCTTTTGTATATTCACCCATGTTTCGATAAACAGAGCCAATATCATCCAAACTTGCGGCTGAGTATGGATGATTAGGAGAAAGGGCATTTAGTCGAATTTCAAGTGCTTTTTCATGCATTTCTAGAGCTTTCGAATATTCACCCATCTTACGATAAGAAGAGCCAATATCATTGAAACATGTAGCTAAGTCCGGATGATTTGAGGGAAGAAATTTTTGACGAATTTTCAATGCTTTCCCATGCAACAAAAACGCATTTGCATTATCATCCATGTGGCTGTATATTGAGCCTATGTTACTATACGAAGTAGCCAAGTCAAGATGATTGGGGACCAACGCATGCTCGCGTTTTTGTAGTGCTTTTTGGTGAAACGAAAGTGCCGTAGGATATTCACCTATATTACTATATACCAATCCAATATTGTTGTAAGAAGTGGCCAGGTGTGGATCATTCGATGCGAAGGAATTCCGCCGAACCTCGAGTGCCTGCTGGTGAAATGACAGCGCTTTCGAATACTCGCCCATGTGTCTATACACAAGACCCATGCTATCGTAAGAAGGTGCCCAGTCAGCATCCGTTGGAGAGAGAAACTTCTTCTTCATTTCAATGGATTCCTGCAAAAATTCAAGAGCCTCCGCATATCTTCCTTGATCATTCTTGATTCCGCCGAGTCGATGGTACACTACCGCTTTTTCGACATCAGTGACTGCTTCATCAAGCTGCATCTTGTAAATCTTTTCGGCTCGTTCGAAGTGTGCAAGTTTGATTAACAAGACACCTAGGTGATCATATCGTTGTGCTTCCGAATAGATCTCTTGTCTCAGATTTTCAGTAAGCGCATCAAGTTCAGGATCCGTGTCCGTAGTCATCGTTAATTTGACTTCCCAAACATCCCTATGCTCATTGTATTCTGGTATTGTATCAATACGGAACTTGGAATTCATGGAGAAAAGAACTTCATTTTCATCAGAATAAGAAAATTCGCTACTGATATTTGCAAAATGAGTAGATGATGTATTTGGATCAACTGTTATCTCGAATAGAATACCTTTTCCATCAGTAGTGCTCCCCTTACTTGCAAATAAAAGTGCTAGCTCTCGTTCGCAAAATGTTGATAAAAAGGTATTGAATGTTAAGAGACCACCCTTATTTTTGAATAATATATCAAAGTCTGCTTGCAATAGAAGTTGACCTCGATAAACAACGATTGAGCTGTGCGGTGAATTTTGAGAGAACTGCTCAGCATGAAGCTCAGTAATCCTGTTGTGAAGATCTCGGATGAAAAATCCCATGTGTACAAGGACATCGATTTCCATCATGCGTAACGATCGATTGAGCAGGCGATAAAGATAAGTCTCTTTTGTATACCACGATACAATAGATTGTTGATGGTACTCTCTTTCGAAAAGTTCGACTTCTCGTAATCTTTTTGAGTCATTTTCGAATAGCTGTCGGCAGTATAAAATAAACTCGTTTAAATGTGTCTTTTTGAAATCGATAGTTAACAATATTTCTTTGAGTAGTTGTGTGTACATAAACGATGGATCTATTAGGTTCAGCTTCTGTTTATCATTCTCGCTGATGGTAGAAAGAAACTGAATAGGGATAGCGTTCTTAAAATACACATCTAAGGATTGTTGAATAGCTGAACAGATCAAAGCAACATCCCTAAATAAACCGTTTATCTTCGACCATGAACGAATCCAGTCTGTATTGTGTAATGGTGTCTGACTCCAAATGTAAATTGTAGTGACGCGTGGTATGTCATGAAGTATAGGGACTATATGTTGTGTGAATGAATCAGAAAGTATTATAAAAATCCTTTTATCCTCACACTTGGTTATGAAATCGATGCATACACTGAGATCATTGAATGTATGTAATCTATTGGAAAATCTTTTTAATTTTTCTATGGATTGAGTGTCGTAGTCGTTATGTGCTTCGGTAACTCCGTCATGGAGCCATACAAGTAAGAAGTTTTCCTTTATCCGTAGTATCCTCATTAGTCCAATGTTCTTAATAGGGGATCGGAATGGATTAGTCGAGATACTAGTCGCTGTCTGACGTGGTTTGTTTGTGCTCATCGTGTATGTGGTGGGAAGTGAATTCGAAGAAGTAGTGTAACGAATGTAACGCACGTAGAATGACTCGTTTTTGTGTGGTCCACTTGTTGTTATTGATTTTCTATGCTGTTTGTGAATAAGTTTAATTCTTTTGTGAGAACTAATGACTTGATTTCTTTCATTGATTGTCAGTCCTTTTTCTCTGAAATCGGACGATTAGAATTACTAAATTTGATAATTGTTTGTTAAGATTGATATGTCAGTTCTCACTCATGTATTCAAATAGGGCAAATTATGATTATTGTTCGGTAGATTGCCCACGTTAGGTATCTACTACCTGCAACTACAGCGAGCTGATTCGCTCATGGTGCGACCAATAAGAGGATTCTTCGAGCACCTCCACAACAACTAAACACTGGATCTAAACATTTAGCTTTTCTAATCTGTAATCTCGTTATTAATACGGCATGTTTCAGCAAATGATGTCTACTGGACTTACGAATTTTTTTCAAGCATCAAAAAGAGAAAATTTTACAGGAAGCAGTACTGACAGTAATCCAACAAATTTCATAATAATATAAAATAATAAATCATGTCGATTTTTCGTTATTGGTATTCACTAAGCACCATGATGAGTCTTCTTGACTCATGCACAATACTATACAGAAGACTATATCGAAAGAAACTTATTTCAGCTTGGGTCGTCAGGTTATACTTGTCTGACAAGTGAAACTCCCATGTTTAGTTTTAGAATTCGTTTTTTCAGCTGCTAGCAATGTCTTCAAAAGGTTTACGAAGATCTAGAACTTCAGCTCGAAGTTCACTATCGTTGGTATGTTACTGATGGGCTGGAAAGAAACTGAAAGGATCCCAAATGTGGAATATCTTTTCGCAAACAGTTCAAAAAGGAAGAAGAGGGATTTTTAATGGCAGATGTATTTCTATCAACGGTTTAGATGGATTGGAAAGGCAGGCTCATTTAGTTTTTTCGAAAAAAACCTTATTTTTGAGTCTACAATTAAGGAAAGTAACTGGAGCAGTGTTTCTTCTATTTATTGTTTCTTTTTCTTTCTATTCTCTATCACATATCTTCAAGGGATTGAGGCTCAAGCCAGCACATTGTAACAAAAAGAAAGACTAGAGCAAACTACGTGATGCACTGCAGTACATCTCTTTTGGCGTTTTTTCAAGTTCATCTATATAGTGGAAATGATCGTTTCCGGGTACCAATGTATATATTCAAATGCATTCTACTAGTATTTGAATATAGACAAGATAGGTGTGCACCATCATAGATTAAATAAGGGACAAGAGAGTTCTTTGCGTTGCCAGTTTCTTGACAAATGAACCTTCTTTGAAATTTCGATCTCTACCTTCAACATCATTTTATTCTGAGGGTATAAACATATTAAACGAAAAAATGAAATTATTCTCTCCAAAATATTTAGCTCAGTTGTGCGGATTATTCGAAGATAAAACTGAGTAGCATAGCTGGGTTGAAATTGGTTGATATTTTTACAGTGTATCTTGAAGAGAAGTTGACAGTCATTATGGATTAAGACAAGTGTTCTTTTGTATTATTTTAAAAAGATGTCATGTGTAATGTATGTTTTGGATTCTTTGGTTTTTCTGCTAACGTCTAAATTTAAAAATTAGACTCTGTAAATTCATCGATAGCATACAAACTAGAGAAGGAGTACAGAGAGATGTTCTGTGACAGACAATAGAGTTTATCGAAACACTTATTTGAACATTCGCGAAGTATTTGGTGAATCTGTCAATCTCTTTCAGACAGAGCATCATAATTTGGAAAATCAATTATGAAAGATTCTTATCTGAAGCATAGCGATTATATACGGAAGCAAAACCATTTTCTCACGATATAAATCAGAAAATTTATGGTTGACCCATTCAGAGGATTGAAAGCAGCAATAAACTATGAATCACTCCATACAAAATGCAGCAAAGAGAGCCCTTTTTATATGTATGTAAAAATGATTGTAAAGAATTCTTTTAGAAAATGACTAGTAGAAATCAAAAAGTTGATGATGGTTACTTTTTTTTTGGTTCTTCAACTGTGACGATTTCGAAAGTTAAATAAAGCACGAATTAGTTATATTCACATCTTCTTTTTCAACATACTTAAAATAAATCGACTGGACATGGTATTGGCTATTAGAGAACGAATACGATTGATCTGATGATAAAACATCATTATCGTGTGACAAGTTTGTTGTGCTCTGATTCATGGAGCGATTGCAACTACCAGTAATAAAAATCTCATATCAACGTCAAGAAAGAATAGTTTCAATAGATATTTATATATTAAACAGTCAATCCCTTGTTTTTTAGCTATAGCAGGATATTAATCGCAAAAAATTTTGCCTACAATAACGGTGAAGAAGATTGTAAATGTAAAAACAACCTTACGATCAGAACATATTGAAACGTATTGTCGAGCAATAAGTAAAATGTTTTATCGTCGTAACCAGGAGTTTAAATGTATTGTTTGACGAGTAACGCTGACTCACCATTTAATACAGTTCATAAATCAAATTTAGTAGGTTTCAAACAACAAATGAAAGAATTTTATCTAAATATGTTAGTCGCGAGAAATTATTACAAAACATTAATTGCAGCCTTGTAGTATTAACATACATGTATGAAAAAATATTTTCAAAGACAACTATGAATCACTCTTCGGCGACGTAGTTGTAGTTTAGTCTTTTGTTTTCTTAGTTTCGAAATCATTGAGTGAATGAAATTTAAAGTGAAAATAATCTGTTGACAACTATTTAATTTTTATTTACTCAGATTAATGTCTTAACATTTTATTAATATATTAAAGATTATATTTTGTGTGACTTTAGCTAGTCATTTACAATAAGAAAAAACAAGTATATCAATCAATTATTATACGCGTTACATCGTTCCCGACTTTTTATGACAGTTATTTAGTTTCAAGATAAAACCTTGTATCGTTTAATCTCCCAAGTCTATATCTTATGTAGTATAGATTAGTAGTATTAAAGTGAAAAACAACTATTACTTAATACGTGATCGGAATGGGTTAAAATTAGTAGTTATACAATATTAAATAATGATATGAAACAAATTTTAATCAAGTAACAATGTACAAATGTGAGAGGCTCACTATCAGCAATACAAATATTTACTGAAAAGAAAATACACGCTTTTATGTTGCATATTGGAAAATATTATTCCTCCTATTGTTGTTTTTGTGTTTTTCATATGTGAATCATTATTTTTTCAAATTTTGAAGTCTTGTTTTAAAGTTAACCGTTGATTTTATCAGAAGATAACTTTCCTTAATCAATCAATGAAACAGAGTACACAAATTCAAGTCACACGGCATTGTATCGAAAAGTAAACATCTAAACTGTTTTTGAAAAACATCGATTTACAAGAGAGAAGCATGGAGCACATAGCACTAGTAGTCTTAAGAATAAAGTTGAGGATCTGAAAATTTACAATACTCAACGAACATACTAAGGAAATAGGAATTATACAGAATAATCATAGCAATGACTTTTATATTTTCAATATATCTAATATACTTTCGCAATATTTTATTAACCGGAGGAGTTTACATGTCTTTGGTATAGAATTCCAATGGAATTCATTGAAACTAGAAATTGGACAGTTTTTGAAAACTTCTGGTTCTACATAACAACATGCAACTGCTAAATTGGTCAATATCTTTTTGTTTTGATGATCATTTTTAATGTTTACTTCAGTTCATATTCAACCTTTAAATATGCTATCAAGTATGGCACAGTGTCCAGATCAAAAATATCTACACTAGCAGCTGCAAACGTTTTTTAAAGTATGCTTTCTTTATTCAACAGACATTCTATTCGAATGGAAAGTCAAAAATAATTTTTAAGAACGATTGAGAAAAAGAAAGTCTAAATTTTAAATTCCATAGAGAAAAACATTTCAAAAAGGAAAGCAAGTAAGAATTGATATACAATTTGAAAAATTCTCAGAACTTGATCATAGAGAACAAAAGTACTCAATAAATCTACTGCTACACATATCTCAAACATGCTCTGCTTTGGTCACATTCATACGTAACTTTGTCATCTCAAAGCAAACTTCGTATATTTTGTGAAACATCTAATTGAAATCATGTCGAATGGATCTAGTTGTATATTTGAGCCACACATATTTGATTTTGTGTTCCTGCTGTGATTCATAGATTCAGACTTTCTTCGTCGCTTCTGTTTCTCAAGATACCTTAAATAAGAAGTTCATTCAAACATGTTTGTGTTCTTTCGTCTGCTAGTTGGAATATTAAAATTCATAGGTGCAGTATACCTAACAGTTTAAGTAGAGAAACCGTGGTGGCTGATTGAATGAATAAATGTATTTTCAACTCATCTGTTTCTTTTCTATGCATATTTCGAATGACCATATATTTGACGAAGCAAACGTTCATAATAAATTCTCAGAAAAAATACAATAATAGACAAGGTACCCATCGTTAGAGCGTGGTTGTATAACATCAGGGAACCGGCATGGTGGTATTATTCAGTTTTCAAGTAAAAATAGTCGCAGGCTAGGCAAGTACGTCTGTCTGTTTATAACAGACCTTCCTCTAATAAATTACACTTATCTCTTTGATCACAACAGAAATCTATTACATTTTATTTTTCATGTATGTCCGATTATCCCTATATAATTGAACATCTGGATGACTCTCTGGTAAAAGATGTTCCATCATTTTAAGTGCAAATCGGCAAATAAACAGTTCTCACATGGTTCCCGTGTTCAGATGACATTATTCCGATATTCCAGTAAGAAGCAGTCAAACTCGGATGATCCTAAGGAAGAAGTTTTTGACTAATTCTCAATGCTTTCTCGTGAACAGAGAGCACTTTCGAATACTCGCCCATGTGTCTATACACAAGACCCATGCTATCGTAAGAAGGTGCCCAGTCAGCATCCGTTGGAGAGAGAAACTTCTTCTTCATTTCAATGGATTCCTGCAAAAATTCAAGAGCCTCCGCATATCTTCCTTGATCATTCTTGATTCCGCCGAGTCGATGGTACACTACCGCTTTTTCGACATCAGTGACTGCTTCGTCAAGCTGCATCTTGTAAATCTTTTCGGCTCGTTCGAAGAGTGCAAGTTTGATTAACAAGACACCTAGGCGATCATATCCTTGTGCTTCCGAATAGATCTCTTGTCTCAGATTTTCCGTAAGCGCATCAAGTTCAGGATCCGTGTCGGTAGTCATCGTTAATTTGACTTCCCAAACATCCATACGATCATTGTATTTTGGTATTGTATCAATACGGAACTTTGAATTCATGGAGAAAAGAACTTCATTTTCATCAGAATAAGAAAATTCGCTACTGATATTTGCAAAATGAGTAGATGATGTATTTGGATCAACTGTTATCTCGAATAGAATACCTTTTCCATCAGTAGTGCTCCCCTTACTTGCAAATAAAAGTGCTAGCTCTCGTTCGCAAAATGTTGATAAAAAGGTATTGAATGTTAAGAGACCACCCTTATTTTTGAATAATATATCAAAGTCTGCTTGCAATAGAAGTTGACCTCGATAAACAACGATTGAGCTGTGCGGTGAATTTTGAGAGAACTGCTCAGCATGAAGCTCAGTAATCCTGTTGTGAAGATCTCGGATGAAAAATCCCATGTGTACAATGACATCGATTTCCATCATGCGTAACGATGGATTAAGCATCGTATAAAGATCATTAGATCTGGTATACCACCGTGCTGCAAACTGTTGATGATAATATCGTTCGAAATCTTCCATGTATCGTAACTCCCATGGGTGATGTTCGAAAAGCTGACGACAGTATGAAATGAACTCGTTAAAATGTTATGTTTTGAAATCAATGGTTAACAATATTTCTTTAAACAAATCTATGCAAACAAAAGATGGATCTGTTCGATTGAGGCTTCGTGTATCGTTCTCATTAGTCGGTGAAATTTAACTGATTAGGGGCAGAGTTCTTATCACACAGGTTGATGGATTGTTGAATAGCTGCATAGATTGATGCAATATATGTGTCTACACCGTTTATCTTCGAACATGAACGAATCCAATGTGTGTGACTGTATATGTAAAGAGTAGTGACTTATGGAATGTCAGGAGACTTCATTGTGTGAATGAATCTGAAATCTTTATAAAATTTTTTTAATTTTAAGTCTCGGTTATGAAATCAATACATTCATAGAGATCATAAAATATACGTAGCTTGTTGACTATTTGTTTTAAATTTTGGATGGTGTCGATGAAAAGGTCGTAATCAATGCCGTTGGTTTTCTCAGTGAACAACAGTTGAAACTATTTCGGGCATCACGGATTCTACCCTTGCTTCAATGAAGAATGTATCTTTTAATGAATGAAAAGAAAAAAATAGACGAGTTCACTTTATATAGTGTGTTGTAGACCTTTTCCTTTTGCCTCACAGGATAACGAATGAGCGACAATCATGATTCATAAGAATATGTCAGGCGCACTGATTAATATTTGAACATTTGATTTTGCGTAATATGTATAAGACAGGGGAAAACAATTCAGATGTATCTAGCTATGAAACTAAGTGTTTTTCGAGTATGATGAAGCTACTTCTTTCAATATGCAAATTGATTTTAAAAAAATGTATTGAAACAGTTCGTGTATTGCATAATGTCCAACTTAAATTAGTAGAATTATATTAGAGACAATATAAGAGTAGCCTTAAAACAGTAAAGAGCTGCGAAGAACTTTTCTATGCAATCTTTAGAGAACAAATCTTTATTTAACTTGCACAGCGATTACCTTAAAATGTTGATTAACTACAACTTATGTGACATGAATAAAATTAATGTACATTTCAAGTTCTGTTTAAGATACAATACTAAGTTGAAACTTGTACATTCTACTATTCCTCTTGTGATTCAAAGAAAATTTCAAAACATAAAACCAACATCCAAGTTAGTCACTGTTACTATTGATACTTGTTTTCATTGTTTTGGTAGAAAGTATGTTTCAGGTCAACACAATTACTTGTCATCTAGCATTCATTTGGAACAAATAGAAATCGTAGACAGTTTTTTCAATAATTGAAAAATGTTTCATATAGTTCTGAATGAATTTTATTCATTTCGATTAAGTTTATCAAATAATTGTACATGTGGAAGAGAAAAAAAATGACCCTTTAATGAAAGAGAATATTAGAATGAGATTAGTTTTCATTTACTGTATGTCATTTAGACTGGCCGTGTATCAAAGACTTTCAAGCAATAGTTTTTTTGTAGAAGAAAAAAGATCCGATGAATGTTGTCGTTTGTTTTATTTTAACTTTGTTTAAAAAACACTTTGATAACAAGAAAAACACAACAACGTATTAATTCAATGCAAAAATTGTTTGTTCTGCTGCTTAGTTGTTTTTTTTTGAATATGTTTGAAAATTATTCCTATAAAATTCCATGTTTTTCCTATGACTTCATTCTCTCGTATGTTATTACAAAGAAAGAAAACAAAAGGGCTTATTGTCCCCCAGGACGTAAGGATGATAAACCAGCTCGAAGAATTTCATCAACAAGAATTAAGTTTGTTGCTATTGATGTACTTGAATGAATCAATTGTTTTTTAACACGATAATTATCAAATATACCTAATGATTTTGGATCCATTGCTTCACCTAGAACAATAAATTAATCAAAATATTGACTACTTATGTTTCTAATAAATTCATCTACCTGTTGTAATATCAATGCCAACTGGTAATTTTGATGTAGCATATTCATGTTGAAGCTTAACAATTGTTTCTTGTTGATCATGTCCAGCATTTTGAGCAATAGCCTTTGGAATAATTAATAATGCCTCGGCAAAGGCTTGAACACCTAATCGTGCACGACCTTTTACTTGTTCTTTGTATTGAGTAAGCGCTTGATAAGCAACGATTTCAAAAGCGCCGCCACCAGGTATAACACAACCTAAAAAAAACAGAAGATTAAATGTTCGATCGATTGAATGGAAAATATTCGAAAACAAACAAAAACAAAAAGTCATGAAACAAACCATCCTCAATTGCATTTGTTATTGAACGAAGACCATCACGAAGAGCATCTTTAAGTTGATTTAAAATATATTTCGTTGAGCCTTTGAGTAAAACTGTTACTGATTTTGGATTTTTACAACCTTCGACAAATGTAAATTTTTCTTCGCCCTAAAAGGAAGAAACAAACATTTTCGACATCAACAGAACTCGAAAGTTTAAGTAAATCAAATATAAATTGCTAATGTTGAAAGGGGAATCGTTTTTCAATATATTTGCTATGCTTGTATTGAGCTCGTTCGGTGCTGACCTAAACGTTATTTTATCTGAAGAACGTTAAGTTTGAAAAATGTATAGAAACTCATAGAAATAGATTCATACACGTAGAAAATTCAAATTTCATTCATGTTACTCGCCATATACATCAGTTATCCTAGAGAATAAAGGAATCCTGCAAATATGAGTTTACATTCGAAGATTAGAATCATCAGAACTTAATTCGATAAAGAAATTGATAGCATATGTAGAATCATAGCAAAAACTCTGTATCAGTTAGATTACAAGCGAAGGATAAGTCACAATGTTCGAAGTCAGGTTAACATTTTTCTTTTCATATCAATATATACTTGCATAGTTATACCAAATTTTATAGTCGATGAAATTTTTACTCGACACAATTCTCATACGGCTAGAAATTATCAGTTCTGGTTTTACAACAAATTAGTAGGCATAATGACTCACGTGTCATGCGAACTAGTCTCCATTGTTGAATAAAGTGTTTAATTCAATTTTTTTTTATTAATTCTAAGTATAATTGCCGTTTCGGCTTGGATATCGAAATTTAATTCATAACAATAACCAATGCATATTATTTTCTAAAATTTGATGGCTCATTTACTTCTTATTTTGATTACATAGCGAGCAAGAATACTTTCAACTACATATCGAAGTTACTACCGGTTGATAATCATTTTTTTAAAATCTAACTTATCGAAAATTTTCTGCACACAAATCCCTTGAATATCACAAAAGAACTCATACTGAAATTTACGTTGAACGAACTCTGTACAACTGTGATAATAACATTGTTTCACTCGAATATCATACTGTCACTATCTTACCAAAACATGTTCATAAACATCTTCGGCATAGCCAAGACATTCTTTTGTTAAATTTTCAACCGAACTAATCATAAAAAAGAGATCAATTATGATTTTGATTTTTATAATTTTTCGTACTTCATAGCTTCACCACCACAGGCAAGAGTCAAACGTTCCATATTTCGACGTTTAGCACGACGTAATGCTAAGATTCCATCTTTAGCCAACACGTCCAATGATAGTGGATCAATGCCTTTTTGATTGATTACAACAAATGATTTATCTTTATCGTCACCCGAGCAAACTTTTCGTTTAAGTTCAACGATTTTTTGTACACGATCATCAATAAATTTACGTTCGGATGCAACAAGACGATCGCGATCTTCAGCGTTTTTATAGAAGAAACCAGCATTCACCTCTCTAGAATACAGGAAAAAGAAATGCACTGGTGAGAATTTGTTTGGAGATAAGAAATTAGTTACGTTTTTTCATATTCAAGTGAAACGTTACAAGTTAAAATATAAGCATTTTTAAGTGCTTTAGGCATTGATGGATGACGACCACCATGATCAAGAACAATTCCACGTACAAGACGTGAATCACCTTCTGTTCTATGTTGCATTTCCATGATTTCAACCATGTTTAAATCAGTTGGCTTGCCCGGTTCATTGATGGCTAAGATAGCATCGACGACAATCTATTGTTTAATGTGTTTTTATTTAACAAAAGTGAATCAATATAAATAAATTTAATTGAAAATAGAAAAAGGCACGTACATCAGTGAGAATATCAGCATTTTCAATAGCTAACTTCGTACGTAAAGAAGTCTGGGCAATTTGAATCAGTGTGTCACGATCAGTTGTTATTGGTATTTTCAGTGTATCGAGTACTCGTAATGCTTCCTTTTTTGCTAATTCAAAACCTTCAGCAACAATTCGAGGATGAAGACCCTATTACACAAAAATAGAGTGCAACGAATCAATCTAGATACATTCTTCAGCCGTAGATTTAATTACCTCGCTAATATAAAGATCAGCTTGTTTAAGAAGTTCACCAATAATCAATACAATCGATGTTGTACCATCACCAGTGATATCATCTTGTGCCGTAGCTGCACGAGCAATCAAAGATGCCGTTGGATGTTGAACTTGCTATAGACAAAAAAATCAGACATTTTAATGGCTATATTGTTGAGACTTGAAACATAATTCAATGTTTTCATATGAATTAGGTTTGATAAAGGAATATTCGATCTAGAGAACAATATCGTTTTTTTTTCTTGGTGAAGCATTTAATTCCAAGTTTTGAATCTTTCCTCATATTTACTTTATAGAAACGTGATGATTTTATCAGAACGACAATACAATAGATTTTCACGTTTTGAGTAGCTACTCGAGTCCCTAATCAGAAAGACGCTGGTTGATCGTGGCCTGATTCTCGATGAAATTCTACACATGGGAAATTTGCAATAAAGAAGTAATCACAAAGACTAGTTTAGAAAAGAGAACAGTGTGTGGAATTCTTTTCAATTCAATTTATACGTTTTCTGTTCAGAATGATTCAAGAATTTCTAATATTTGTTGAATTTTTATAAGAGTATGTTTCGAAAATTCATCCACAAATATTCATGTTACCAATGTTCAAGGTTAAATGATAGGCTTATGAAAATCAAACAGTATCTACATACACAGCTGATAACATCTAGGAACGATGGTTTTCAGATGTTCGCTTTAGATTTCGATCAAATTTTGCCTATGAGTGTTGTGAGCTGTTTCAACAAAATATTTTAAAAAATTGAAGTTTCATTAAGATGCATGTCTAACTGTCTCGAGACGTTCAATTTCAGGTAGATTCGTATTTTGATATGAAATTTCGATCATATAAAAACAAATATCATCAACACAGATTTTCTAGAAGAATTCAGAAGTCTTCAACTTTAACCAAAATAGTTTTATTAAGAATCGGTAATAAAGTACTAAAAATAATCTTTCGAAGGATTATCTGATGAGAAAAAACAAAATGTAAATTTTCTAGATCAAATCAGATTTAAGGAAATTTGCTTCCCATTGTTAAAAGTAGATTATTTCATAACTTATCAAGAAAACCAAGAAGATATCATATACGAACCATCTCATGAAGAAGTATATTGCCATCCTTAGTTATTTTAATATCTCCAGCACCTGACACAAGCCTAGAATATCAACATATATAATTCTTGAAAACTATGCTCTTGTACATACATTTTCATTGTTCCTTTTGGACCTAAATTCGTTTTAAGCATTTCTGCAAGACCACGTGCTGCTGAAATGTTAATAGATAAAGCTTGTGCTTGACGAGCACTTTCAGCTTTTGGATTCAATGTTGTTATAGCTGACATAATACTAAATTATAATCACTGATATGATAGTATCTAAAAAAAACAATGGATCATTTATGAAAAAATTCGAAGTAGAGATATCAACAAAATATGACAAGAAAACAAAGATGAACACGTATAAATAGATTTGGATTAACTATGACGAAAAAAAAGGCAAAACAAGTTGTTGTTTTTTTTTGCGTGTTTTTTTTTCATTAACAAATATTTACAAAGACAAAAAAAAGGGAAACGGTTGATAACTTGACTAGACAATTAAATATTTTATTGTTCATGAGACGACAAGACAGGAGGAGGTACGGTTTGTATCCGTATTTCTGGTGCTACATTTTCGCTATTATCTTCAATGACCATTAATATCGATGATGGAATTGATGAACGCTGAAATGACAAAAGTATCTGACTAGTTTTCTTTTTTAAATTCGCAAAAAATGTTTACTTGAGTAATGGACATCGAACGTAAATGACGTAGAAGACCATCACGTAATTCGGGTGCTGTTTGAAAAACATGTTTAAGTTGTGCTGGTGGTAATTGTAGAAGTAATGGAAATGAATGTGGTCGAGTTTTTTGACAACATTTTATGAAACCTTCCCAAATACGTGCTTGTTTCCACGCCTAGAATGTAATTTCTAATAATTAAATGTATAAAAATCATATAGACACAAACTTGTTTTGTTATAAGTCTTTGTAGTATATTCATAACAAAACCAACCATTTTTGGATAGAAACTCAGTGATTGTAAAACCGTTCGCATAAACAAAACAGGTATTGGATTGATGTCAACAAGTTGTTGAATAACAACAGCAAGAACATCATGTGTATAAATTGGACGTTCATTTAAACATAATGTAGTTGCTTTTTAGAAGAAAAATAGTAATATGTTCAGCAAGAGTTTTTTATTTCATAAAAAGTATTTACCATTCATAGTGACTTTTAATTCACATTCTTCAGGTGGTATTTGATGAAGAGCAATTAACAATTCAGATGGCAATATTGGACTAGCATGAGATGTTTCAGGTGAAGCTAAAAGAATTATAATACAATTTTATTTCTAGTGTATCGTATCTCGTGAGAAAAGTTTTTTTTTAATATAAATCCCATACGATTCAACAGTGAACAATATGTGATTAACCTTCAGAAATACCCGTAAAAATGGGTTTTTCGCTATTCCATAGAATGCCTTACTTAGGGATGAACGCTAACGAGAATAATTTGTTGTGAAAATTGCAGATTATTGTGTGTTTTGAAAAAAAAACTACTTGTATAATACATAATCATATAGAAAAATAGATGCAATTCGAATATCCGAAACTTTCTCATTGAAGTATTATCATGAGGAAGTGTTTCGTATATGCAAAGTTTCGAATTAAAATTCAAAGTCAATTTTCCCATCTGTTGTCAAATGAGAAGTTACACGAACGCTGTTTTGATTCAATGTAAGATACGTTGGCAATTACAGACTATTAGTCAGAAATTGAGTCTAGATATTCATAGTGCTTTAGTATTTATATCAGACACATAGTCCAAGCTCAGTGATGATACAGTTGATGACTAACTTTTTATCATCTGTGTCCTAAATCGAGGTAATTAGATTTGACTACTGAGAGAGAAGAATTTTCATGTGTTCATCATATCATACTACGTCTATCTATGTACTTGCACAGTACAACAATCTTTATTGTACGAAATTCAAAATCAAAGCATTGATAAGATCGCCTCGGAAGTCTTTCACTCCGATGTTTTCTAATACAGTTTTGTATCAGATATAGATAAAAATACCCTATTACTATTGTTTTAAGTAATGTGAGTTTATCATTAAAAATACTCAGAAGCAATTTATTTATGGTGAATGCTGCGTTTCTGTTTATCTTCCTCGAACTAACTTTCATCGTAATTTAACAAAATCAAGCATCTGGAATTCAATTCTATTGGCTTACCATTAAGACCCAAGAGTCGGTTGAAAACTTCTTTGACAACTGGCTGGGAGAGTTTGATTAACTTCGGTAATGCACTAATAATTTCTCTCTAAAATTAAAATTCTATTTCATGTGCATCTATAAAAGAAAAATACAAAAGAAAAATACCTTGTCCAACCCGGTGAGCACTGGTATAAGAAACCGTACGTCAGACACACGTTTATGATATAAATCTCGTACTTTTTCAACGAGATCTCGTGATGGTGGAGCTAACGAAAATACAAGCGATCAAGTTCGATTTACCATAAACAAATAACTAATCAATATACTTTGTTCCGTAAGAATATGAATAATACGAGTTATCAATGTTTCAGCACCTTTAGGACAATTTTCAACTAATTTTAATATTTCTGGACTACCCATACCCATTCCACGAACCTGAATGTTGATGCATTGCAGCATGTAAAATTCCAAAAATAAAACTTACTGGAATTTCTAAAACTCGTAGAATGACCCGTTTTATATCACCGTTTACGGCTGTATAGATCGTTGCTAATCTATAAAAAGTTATCAATAAATTAAAACACATAGTGAAATGTTTAGTAAACAAATGAACAATTATTTTATGGTATATTTTTTAGGTTAATACTACAGACTGTTGGACAGGAATCTGATTTCTAAGAAAAAACTGCAAATCTCTATTTTCTATAGACATAGGGTTCTTTTTATATTATCTCATATCGTTTTTATCCCCAGTACTTTCGACGATGAACCTAAAGATAGATAAGGTATGAATGGCCATTCTTTTAAAATCCTAAATACACATACACGTGAGACAATGACAAATTACATAAGTTCACAGATTAATACATTTCAATTATTAATTCAAAGTACTTTACAAGATTAATAACAATAGTGTGGATCTTCAATGCAAGTTATTTTTTATCTATAGAATTATCGTCTTCTTTCATCGCTTACTAATACACAGACTTGTTGATCTAGATTCTCTAATCCTTTCATTGACCAAAAATTGAGAACCAACTAATTTTTAGCGAAATTCAATTTAAAATGATAAGATATCAATCAAATTTTAAATCATCAATGCCTAGCAATCCACAACGTACATCGTTTCTACAGACTATCAGTATGGATTCAAGCAAATTATCTCACATATGAAGAGTTCTCTTTATATGTTATCGAAATCAATTTTTAAGTAGATTGTTTGTTGTGCAATGCTACTCAAAAACTGATAGTCATGCGAATTGTCACTGATAGATTCGAAAGACAACATCTCTACGGATGACGATAAAACAAAGAAACTTACGGTTGAATTAAATAATGATTTGATGGCATTAAACTGAGATATAATGGAAGACAAAGACGAATGGAATCTTCTGTCCATGAATCACTTGGTACTAGAATAGAATAATTTTCATAGTTGATGATACGTCGAGAAAAAACTTTCATGATTTACTTGTCGATGTTTTTTTATCTTCACTGAACAATGCTTCAGGTGGTTGTGCAGCTGTTAAATGCTTCAAGAATTTCAAAGCATGTCGCTAAATACAACGAGAAAAGAAAATAATCTTAATAAATAAACGTTTCAATTATAGAAACTTACTTCAATGAATTGTTTAAATTCTTCTTTTTCGTGTAAATTTTTTGCGATGCGTATTGCATTATTTCTTACAGATACATTTTCATTATGAGTAAAATCAAGTAAAATATCCAGAAATTTTTCACGCATGTTCATTCGACGAAATATTAAATCACGCAATGTATTCATACCCAGATAAGAACGAGTCTAAGAGCAAGAAAGAAGAAAATAATTTTTCTTTCTTCTTAGTCTATGACAAACAAACAATGATTATTTACTTCATCTTGACAATATCTTTTCAATACAAGTAATGCATTATCTGTAATCAGAGGTGCACTTGTTAATAAACGAGAAAATAAACTGAAACAGCAAAACAATAAAAGAAAAGCATGTTTATTTTTAGAAATTCTTTCAATTTACCCATCACGTTGATCTGGTTTTTCTTGTAAATATTCAAGTAATCGGCATAATGTATCGTCATATTTTGTAAAATCTTTTCTCTTATTTGGGTCTAATATACTGAGATATCCATTAGCATACACATACTCTTGATAAAGCCATGCGAATGCCAGATCATGACGTTTACGTACATCAGCGAATATATAATCTTCATAAACTTGAAAAAGAAAACGTAGAATGTATGAATAGTTAAATCAACTCTTCTTCTCTAGTGAAGGACTTTCCTACAACTCTGAGAAAGTGGACGACTTTTATCAGGGGCGTAAACACAATATCCACAAGAACCAATCGAATCTTCTGAGGGGCGCCACACAGCGACCTTTACGATGGATCAAGTCATCATATCGAAATTTTATGTAAACATATCAATAGTTAACGGAGAAAAAAGATCATATAATGGTTACTAGTCACTTCAGCTTACGAGTGGATTACTCCTTTGTAATTAGAAAAAGTCATAAAACGTTCGTTCGAATAAGATTTTCACGTCATACCAGATTTTCGTACATACTAACATCAGAATAACAGGACAATCTTCAACAAAAACGAGGAAAGGTATTTAAAAATCAAATACAACAATGGAGAAGCATTCGATTTGATTCTAGTCAGGTGATTTAGACGTAAGAATATATTTATCCGTGACATCAACAGTTCAAGTAAATAAATCACGTTCTTTCTCCTTTTTAAATTATCGACGACATTTCTGAGCGACAACCCTAGTCGAACTTTTTTATTCATGCGCTTGCCAATACTTGGGCTCAAGATGTGTCCATAGCGCATGACTTTCTTGCTCAAGACAAGCGCTTGAATGTTTGCATGAGTTACAAAAAAATGCAACTATAAATTTTTATTACAAGTTGAGTTATTTTGAAAGTAAAGTTGAAAAAAATTGAAAAAGTTCTTTAACAACAGAAACGCTTAGATAAAATTTCAAGTGCATGAGCAAAAATATCCAGTCCATGAACAAGAATATCCAGCGCATGAGCAAGAAGTTTAAGAACTTGAGCTCACCAAATGGCCTCAAGTCTTGCCTCAAGATGTGTCCATAGTTCTTGACTTTCTTGATCAAGAAAGTCAAGAATTGCATGCGCTTACAAAAAAAGTTCGACTAGGGAAAAGATTGATACTATTCATATTAGATAACTGATAAATTTTGTCGAAGTCGACATAAAATGATTGTTCATAATCTATAAGAGTTCTTTTAACTTACTATCTCGAAAACTTCGTTCAGATAAACAAACTAACGTAGTCATCGTTTTTTTTCTTACATGACCAACACCAGCTGTTTCACAAACATCTAGATACAAAACAATCAAACGAAAAAAGGAAGAGAGACATCACTTTTATTTTCGATCAATGTAAACATACCTTCTGCATGAAGAATTCGATAGAATGAATCTGTTGACATGCGTTGCATTTCATCATATTCGATTGGTTTAATAGCATCAGCTAATTTAAATGGCTTCATTTTTTTCTGTTGTATACTTGGTATTGTCGACATCGTTGTTATTCCTGCGGATGTTGATGGCATTTCAATGAGTTCATTTGCACTCATCGATTGTAATGTTGATTTACTCTCGACATCCATTGATGATGAAGGAAATAAATCATCACGTCCAACACCTGTCATACTTGTAATAGATTTTCCTTCGTCAATATCATCTTCAAGTTTTGGTTTAACTTGCTAGAAAAAAAACATGTATCGTCGAAGTTTCAGATTTCAAAGCTTGCAAATGGACACAACATAGCTGAGTTTTGGGATGTTCCCAACGGTACTATTAACCTTTAGATCTTGTAGAAAATTTACTTGCAAGAAGACTGAACTCAACATTTCTAATAGTTAATCAAAAACTATTCAGTGGATAGAATATCTTTAAAACTAATTCTAAGAGAATGATCTATTCTTTGGAGCAAAACTCAGCTATTGTTCATCAAGTAATGAAATTTCTAAAATGTAAAACGAAATTCTTCAATAAAAGGCATAAGTTCTCATAAAAGAAGGTTAGATACTAGTTTTATGTGTATCATACATGCTTACTACTGTTACTAATCCCTATGAACGAGCACGATTTCAAAATTGTTTCTCAATGACAAAGCCAAATAGGTATATCCCCTTGTTTGATCTACGTTGTCTACATTCGATAATGGATCGACTGTTGAAGAAAAACATACGTCACTGTACTCGTTTCTTTGTAAATTATAGATAAAAGCATTGAAATAAAGATTAACTCGAAAGATCAACAAGATACTAAGATTTTCATGATTGTATGTTTTTTCACTTACTTGTTGAGATTTCATTAGTTCATAACCTTTTCCATGACCAGCTGCTGTTAGTTGTGCACCAAGTAATCTTGCTAAATGTTCAATTTGTGCTGGTGTACCAGCAGCTGCTATCGGCGTATACGTTGCTTGAAATGATGCTGGCATTTTTTCTGGTAACGAAAACATTGAAACAAGAACTAAATCAACAACATTGCCAATCGATAGTTTTCCGACAAGATCAGCAGCTGTTATATCGATGGCTGTTTGATGTTGCGGATGAGACGAAGATGAATTTGTTGATGTCGACGATAAAATCGAACCATGACCAGTACTTGTCGACATTCCTTTTCCCGTTAAACTACTATTTGAATCATCTTTGTCGAAAATACTTGAATCATCCTAGAGAAACTGGATGATTAATAGTCAAAAGTGAATATTTCTAACATACCGTAATTAATTTCGATTTCTTTACATTTGTTTCACTATTACTTAACGTTATTTTACGTTTTGATTCTGGTACAGTTTTAGGCAAATGTTTCAGAACCTAAGAAAATATGTATTCTATTACTAGAAAAAAGAAAGATATTTAAAATACTTCAGCTTGTGTTGCACCAAGATCAGTTAATAATGTTGTAATTTGTGGTTGAAAATCAAACGAAGCCGAATGTTTGAGAAGGCTAAGTAATTTTAACTTAATGATTTTACGCACACTACTAACTTGTGAATCGACTAATGTCGGTGGTAAATTAACTTTGAATGACAACAGCAAAGAAAACAAAATATAATAGTTGGACAAAGAAACGATTTTTGTTTCTTTTTTCTCATACCTTGTAATGCTTCAAATGTTTGTACAACACGACTCATATAATCTGGTCGTTGTCGTGCAATATTTGCTATTGCACCCATGGCCGCTATAAGGTTGACACTAAATAAATCAAGTTAATTATTTAACTGTACATCAAATTTTCTTACCTAGATAAATGTTGTGAAAGAGTAAATTCAAGTAATTTTTCCATAACATCTTTTCCTTCTTGTTCAAGTTTATTACGACGTAAGATACGATGATCATCTTGTAGTAGATTAAGTGAAAAATCTTGTTCATTCGAAGTTGGAACAATAGAATCCTTTATTATCAAAATAAAGAAACAAAACGATAGATCTTGTTGACTATTGATTCGATAATTATTTTATTTTACTTGTGTACGTCGTGATAGAACAAGTGCAAGCATTTCAATAAATTTAATAGCCACTGTACGAAGTCTGAAACAGTTGAATACGTTATCAATGAGTGTTTTATTAATTATTTAACTTTGATATTACCCATCATTATCAGAATCAAGCATAGCGATAATATGAATTTTCATGTTGACCATACTTTCCCACATACTGCGTACATTTTCATCGACAAGACGAGATTTTGAAAGCCACTAAATCAAATAAGCGAATAAAAATCATCTATTGACGATAGATAGAAAAATACAACTACAAATTCAACTGACTACATCTTCTTTTTCAAAATAGTTGACTTTTTATGAGATCAATATCTGCATCTTAAAGCCTCGAATTTCGATTTTTTTAATCTGAAATTTCGTAATTCATACCGAACTCGTTCATGAATTCCATAGAATAATCAGTTTTAAAATTTTTCAACCAGTTAGTAGGCACGAGAGCAGTATTCAAAACTATAATGTGTATAACATCTGGAATACTTCATCTTCATTCATTTTTTTTACAAGAGTTCATTCTAATCAGCACTGTCCAGTTTACTCGATCATCGGCCGGTTAGACTTCTACTACTAATAATAATACATATCTTTTCATTAGTTTGTTAACAGCCTAACTATCGCCCACGCTCTTCTTCACACTATCTCTATCTGCTCAATACGAAGATTATCTGTATTACTCACGTAGTAAAATAACTCACCTTTAAAGTTAATCTATAAATTGTAATCATACTGACAATGAGTCGTTTTTGAACAAGTACATTATCATCATAAAGTAAAAGTCTTAAACTATCAATCACTTTAACAATAACTTCTGGATCATGTTGACTAGAAAAAAAAATAAAACAATACATAAATAACTGAAGATGATTTTTTCGTTTGAACTACGAACCAAGCTTCTTCAATGAACGATATGATAGTTTTTCTCACTTCTGGACTTTTATCCGTTTGAAAACCGAGTACTTCCTAAATACAAGTAATTCAAATGTATCAAAAATGCATGTCAATCGTTTTTAATATACTTCTAGAAAATTATCCAGTAAACTTGGATCTTTTCGTAAAATAAGTTCTTGTACATGTCGAAGATGTTGGACTCTCACACTATCTTTTCCATAAAGTGATGCTTGATTGATCAATTCAACAATCTGAATATAAACATTTAAGATAGAAAAATAAATCAATACATAGTTTTCTTTCTTGATATCTACCGTTTCCTGTATATTTTCTGCCATTAGTTTAAATATCTAAAACATACAACCAAATATTAGGAAAAAAAACATCTATAGAAACCAATCCAGCCAGGTTACTTTAAAATTTATTCTAAAAAAATATTCTATATGAATATAAGTTCATCCTTAACAAAATGATAAAATAATAAGGAATATGTTTACTGTATTTCACTGTAAAAGAAGAGAACTATTTTCAAAAATTAAGCTTTCACTATTCACAAAAAAAAAATATCGGACCAGAGAAGAGAGAAACAAAGGAGGATCGTCCAGTTATATAATATACATATAGATGGCGATCCTAAGTCACTACGTGAATAACAGTTATAGCAAAATCTTTTTCTTTTTCAATGAGTAAATTAGTTTTTAAAAGCAAGATCAGCATTGTCGCAATGAATTCTATCACGAGAATCATATTTTTTTTCATTCGAAATCATAATGTGAAAAAATTATTGAATCAATGATTTCTGTTGAAATGATTTTCTTTGTCATATTGTTCAAATTATACTGATTCAGCCAACCATGGAACTATCTGTCATTGTCGTCATTCGAATACAACTTCAATTTCACTAGAAAATGAAAATAAATTCAAATCAATAGTTTTTTTTCAACAAATATCACAAATAAGTTAAGCGGAAAATTCCTACGAGCGGTACTTCTTTTAAATGTGAAAGCACGAAAAGCAGCGCTCTTTTGTAGTTTTAAATATTCTCTCTGGAGGTGAATATCTGAGTAAAACACACTATCGATTGTTCTATTATTGGAGGTCGCATGGCAAATACACCATACTACACGTAGATAAGTGCAAAGACAATTTATTCAATAATGAATCAAGATTCAATTGGATTTCAATATCGACCCATAAGTGAACATTTTCAGATGGCAAGTTCGAAAGGTGAACGATCATCTAGTTCAATATCTCCTCTGAATCTGCATCGTCATACTGATACAACAAAACAATGCTGTTCCATCGTTTACCAACTATCAAGTATCGTAATATGTTCTTTGATACTCTAAGATTCGCCGTTCGTTTTATCTTTATTATTATGAACTACCTTTGTAAATCACTAAGAACAAAAGATATCTTTGTAGTCAATCAGCATATCTAATTAGATTTGAAATTATCTATCGATGAGAAAATAAAATGTTTATCAACAATAGAAATATGACGAGGATTTAATCAACCAAAGAACAACAGAGAAAGAAATATATATGTATCATGAAAGAGAATGATATATTGAACATTGTGGTAGTATGAACTCTTGTAGGCTATATCTCTGATACTGCTCATAATCTTAAACTCATGAACTCTTGTAACGATTGCACATACAATATCGAATGCATAATGATTCAATAAAAATTCCATACTCCATGAAAATAAAGTTCAATCTTGCTTGGCACATCGGTATAACCGTAGAATCGAATATTCATGACATTTCCATAGTTAGTGTAACATCGAACTGCTTTTCATAAATAATATGCCAATTTAATTGTTCACGAGTACTGCTTCAAAGGTTAACGGATAAGAAAAAGAAGATTCTCGTAATAGTAAATTCATGGTAGCATGTATTAGATATCATTCATAACACCCGCCGAACTCCTGAGTACTTGATTCCTAATTTACTTCTTCGTTTGTAAGGATCTGATTGATAGATGAAAAATCGGCACATATTTGCTTTTGAATCTGTTTAATTTTTGGACAAAGTCAATAAGAATATTGAAGGACAATAGAATCTAAAAAATGTTAATTAGAAATAAATATATAAATACATAAAGGAACTATTACTTGTCAGCCATTCTTTTCCTAGGACCGAAGCGACACAAATCCGTATAAAAATAGATTAAAATCTTCGATTCTCACTAAAACAAAAAAGAATACGGAGATTTTTAGTCGTCACTGTGAGAATATACCATCTAATACTACGGCAGGAATAATTATACATATTGCGTTTTTACTTATTGAGCAAATTTCGAGAATTACGAAATTCGATGAAGTATGAAACAAAAACAAATTATAATTCGTCTTGCAGCTCGTAAAGAAATTTTTGAAATTGTCCAAGTTTATAAAAAATACTCTGCTCGACATTAATACTTATTCAATATTATATCGATTGATGCATGTCATCTGTTTATTATAAAACCCATATAACTTTGTTTACAAATAAGTTATCGCATATGGTTCATAGTTGACGGCAAGTTTTATTACAACAGAATGACTTACGAACGTTCATGTAGTTTACGAACATCTTATTTCTGGATACGATAATCCGCAAGTTTTGATTTAGAAATCGCTTGTCAATCACGAGAAAACAATCTTTGACGTGATCGTTTTTACTTGGGTGATTATGTGAAAAGGTCTTAGTTAGTAGTTCATAGAAAGGTATTCATTGGTCAATAATACGACTCAACTGAGATGAAAAAGCTAATTTTAAAAGAAATTTTTATGAAAGAAAAAGTGTCCGACTAATACGAAAATCAGTCATCATCATAGGTTTTATTCATCTGTATAGGATGCTTCTTTAGACTAAAGAAAATTTCTCTCTGTTACATAATTTTTTGCCAATCAATGTATATGGAGAATGTACAATAACCTGCAAAAGAATCCATCACAGAGGTACTTGAGAGTACATTTGAAATTGGAGAAAAAAAAACTTCCAAACTTATATTTACTAGTATCCTTTAACTGTTCCGTCGGTACCTCTAATACCAATGGGTAAAAGATGAATTTCGATATTTCAATGTTCAATTCGGTATATTCTACTTGGAGTAAACATGGATAAAAATATATAAACTAGTGATTACTACTGTAAGTCATTTCGATCCAAAGACTTAAGTATCTCTATATGTGATGTAGATATACGAATTTCATGTAGGCGCTAATACTATACATGAAGCTAAGCTACATTCACCATTGTTTGAGGTTCTATATGTCCAATCGGATAGCAACCCTCTAATGTTTATGAATATATATCATAGAATATGTTATACCTATTAGATTTTTACTTGTTTTCATGAATCTAAAGAAATCGATTTTCAATATGAGAAATAAGTTTCGGGGTGATTAAAACACTGAGCATCAGAGGTCACTATAGGTAGCAATATTTATGAATGGTTTGACTCATTCTTTCTTATGGTATGTTATGACGAAATGAACGACTGATTGAATGAAAATGAAAGAATACACTGATGAAAGGAAGCAGAACATAATTGGGAATTTCCATAAGCCTTGTAAACAACTGTCACCATGCAACGAAGATAGTTGATAGTCATTCATATGAATAAACCTGAGCGCATAATTCAGCCTGACCCACTGTCTATTTTAGAATGTCTTCCTCAGCAACACCTTCCATTTCCTTTCATCGAAACACATTTGGAGACAATATTCGATTAGAAAATAATTCACTGAAAGCGATTCGACATACGTCATTTGATAACGGTTATCTTGTCATTTCTTATACTTCAGTCAAATATTAAAGATTCTGCTTGTTGTTGTTGATAGGTATTATATTTACAAATAAGCCGATTAAAATCAATGATCCCATACATATGAAAGTTACTGATGTTGATGAAGGCAGTCAATGGTTAGGAACGTTAGCTGTTGGTAAAAATTTAAGAAACAAACGAATATTCAAAATTAAAAAACAAAATAATCTTTCTAGGTTTCGTTCAAATCGATCCAGACTCAATTCAAAAACGTGAATTATGTAAAACAGCAATGCCGAATTTTTGTTTAAAAACATGCGTTTCTTATGTTAAACGTATTTCTGAGAAGTTAACGAGACACACTGTGATTTCGTTCTTTTATAACCAAGAGTTAGTTTCGTTCCCACATCATATGCAATAGAATATGTTGTTTCATTGATTCTCTGACTTTTCGTTTGTTCAGTGGAGCTTATTACATGTTGGATGGTAAAGAACAAGAAATTTCTAAAATTATTGATACAAAAAAGCCAATGTGGGGTATTATTGATTTATACGGAAATGTCAAAGGTAATTATACTTACGTGTATTTCTGTAAGGAGTAAAACTCTTTTGAAGGCACATCATCGGTACTAATTTCGTTAGACTAAGAATTGCAGAGACAACAAGACGTGTCTTTGGCTTCCCTAAAAGTTAAACGTCGAAGATATTACAACAGACTGATGCCAACCAATCTTGAACGAAAATTCCATAGAATTGAATGCGCAACTTTAAAATTTCATAACTATGACGAAGCTTGACACACTACACTGGGAATCATACCGCATATTCTCATGTTTTATAACTCACACTTCTTTCCTTCTTTTGTTTAACTGTTTCGCTAGTGCTAGAAAATTGTTTATTGTAAAACTGATGACTACTGTACCATGTCTTCTTCGAATATTTGAACAAAGGTTAACTTTTGTGGGAAAGAGATTAAGGAAATGGCTTTTTCATTTGTGCAACATTCATAATCTCAGTATCTTGTATTTCACTGTTCTTAATTTTATCTATAATTAAATCAAGCTTTGACCTATCTTGATGAGAAATACAGTAATACTTGCCCAAGAATCACACTAGTTCTCTTCTGATGTTCAATCCATTTCACGTCAAATAAGAAAATCTGTCAAAATATAGGAAAACTTTCAAATTACTTTCACAACAAGATAACTAATAATTAAAAAGGCTACGATCTATTTTCCATGAACTCTTTGTTCTACGTGAGGTTTCTAATGTCTGTTTATATCACGAGATTTTATGAAAAGTCAAGCTTATCAATAAACAGCCATATCTCTAACTTACAAAAAAAAACTGTCTTTAGGCACTGTTTTGATCACACCACCAGCAAAAGTAGTCGACAGTAGATCATTTTTTATCAAATATGACAAACGACCAGATAGAATTCCAAATCGATACTTCACTCAATTAAACCGTACAAATCTACAATCGATTCGTTTTCATGATGTTCATGGTGTAGAACTTGACTTATTTTGTCACAATACAGTTGTCTTTCGAAAAAGTACGTCTAAACCTAGTGTCAATAATTAATCGATGTTTGTGTATTTAATATGCATTAGCTGTAAGAAAACTGGCAAGACCATATTTATTCATCGATTTTCCAATGAAACCCGGTGATCAAATCTATATACGTATTTTATCGATGGATTTTAATTATCGAACACCGTAAATGATTATTTTTTAAGTTTCATTCTAGTTTATGTTTTATAAAATTTTAATTTTTCAAGAGGAATTATTGGTTTTACTACAGCTAAGCCATCTGATTTTCAGTCAAATATTGATAAACTGCCAGCAGATGATCCAACCGCTTTGTATGATCGTCCAGAATTTTGGATTATTAACGAAGATGGATTTGATGAAAGTTTGAGTGAACTTGATGAATATTGTTTTAAATTTGAATCAAGTGGTGAAATTCATTTGCTACGTAACAATCAATCAATGGTGCCAACGAAAACAATAGCATTTGGTGATGCGAGCCAAGCATTTTACCCATTTTTTTTCCTCAACGGTCGGATCGTCGCTTTATCTTTAATTGGTCTTGTTTCGGAAAGTAAAATAGTACCAACTTCTTGGCAACCAGATAAAAAGGACGACGATGACGATGCAGGTTTATGTCAACTCTGTTTGGATGCACCGGCGAACTGTGTAATAGGCCCATGTGGTCATGTTTTCTTTTGTTCAAGGTGTAAATTTCATTATGAAGCAGAAGGAGGACCGAAAAATTGCCCAGTGTGCCGAGGAGATATTGAAAATATTTTTGAAATTGCAAATGATTAAATCGAGTGATTTTCTTCTTGAGATATTTTCTGTGCCAAATAATAAAAGAGTTTTATCATTGCTTTTTATTTTCATTTTTCAACTGAATAAAAACTAAATCATTTCAGGTTATAAAGAACAAAAAAGACAACAATGTCTTTAAAAGATTGGTCTCTTCTTTCATTACTTTCATCATCAATTGAACAGTGTAAATCGATTGAATTTATGCCATTAACATCCTCTGATGAATACACAGTATATTGTTATTGTGAACAAAATATATATTTATGTTTAAATCTACTTGAAATCAAATCAATTGTTAGCTTATGTTATTCATTTATATTTTCAAAAAATTATCAAAAATATAATCAATTAAATATATTAACCCGTGTTCTACTTTGTTATGTGACTGAATGTTTAACAAGTTGGAATATACGTCGACGCTTAGTTTTATCTGGTATAATAAATATTCAAGAAGAACTTCAATTTTTAGATAATCTTCTTAATTTAAAACCTAAAAGTGAACAATTATTTCGTTACAGACGTTGGATTGTAAAACAGGAACATATCGATAAAATACTAATTAATAAAGAACTTGATATATGTGATCGAACAGCTGAAAAACATTTTATCAATTATGCATCGTGGTCTTATCGACGATGGATTATTGATTATTTAAATATTGACATCAATGAAGAATTAGAACGAAATCGTGTATGGTTAGAAAAGAATCTATCAGATTCCAGTGCTTTTTCGTATCGTATATATTTGTTAAGAAAAAAGAATTTGAATGAAAAATTAATTGAACAAGAATTAAAACTAAATGATAGTATGTTAAAATTTTATAATGAAAGAGAATCATTATGGATTTACAGGCAAACATTAATATTGTTAGCTATGAAATTTCTATCCTTAGATCGTCAAGAATTATTAAATCATGAATTAGATTTGATGAAAACATTTCAAGAAAACTTTTTTTCAATTCGATATTCTCGATTGTTGCGTACACTTTTATCTAGTGATGGAAAACAATATCGAATTTAAAGCAATATACAATTTTTCTTCTCTTTTTGTTGTATAAATGATGTTTAATACAGCCAAATTATATGCTTATATTCAGAATCATGTAGTTACATGTTCGCACGTGATAAAGTGCGCATAACCAAGATATCAATCTCGATGCCTATCAGAATTTCATAGATCAGATAATATAACAGGATTGTTTGACAGAAATGACTTGTTTTGTTACTTTTTATTTTGCACGATTTGTTTTTCTGACTATGAATGAAATCGATGGCCCGTATCATAAAAAAGGAATGATTGAAAGAGCATCATGTGATTTACAAAATGCAAATTTATCTTGATTCATGTAGATCAATTAAAGTAATATTTTTCTAATGCTGGATGGATATTTCAACGTGTAAACTGCTACAGGTAAAGTAGTCATGAACCAATCGAAACAATGAAATCGATTAACAATAGAACAATTCAGTGTTTGAAGAGTAAAATTTTAGCAATAATAACGAAGACGCATGTTTCTTTTGTGCATCAATACAATAAAATAGTTACAAAGCTCATCGTGACGTCAGTATTTGTTTTTCCGTATCATACGCACAAAAGAAGAACAAATCCATCTATTTTATCCCAAGGAAACTTTTCTTTCTTTTAAATGCAACTTACAGAAGTAGGAAAATCACAAATAATTATTCATCAGTATTGCTTAAAAATTAATTCAAATATCAACATTTGTCAAGAAAAATAGTATATTTATTTTAATGTGCGATTTTCAAACGCACCATTCTCTTATATTATACATAGACATAGATATCTGTGTTTTTCTAATTATACAAAGCATAACAATAAGATGAGAGAAGAAATCCAAAGGAATATAAATGAATCTATCCGACAAACGTTATATCTGTGACATATTTTGTGTCATGGAATTGTTATTATTGATTGGATTCTGATTTGATGTTGTACCTGTAAGTAATTTTCGACTTTCATGAAAATATTGATTTGGATGATTTATTCCAATACCATAATTTTTAACTTTATGTTGATATTCGAAAAATAGTTGACAAGCTATTTGATAATGATGTTGTTTTACTTTATCAATAATTTCATTCGTTGTTTCATCATTAACATCGTAATTATTTGTTAAACGTTGTTTCAATGTTTGACTATCCCAATGTCGATATGGACAACCATGATGTTCATTAACACCTGGTGATGGATCTTGAATTATTTTCATACAACTATACGGTGTATATGATGTATGCTTGCCTTCTTGACCATATGCATGACGAATATTGTAAACATGTTCACGTTCGAATTGCGCAGGATTCATAGAACCATTTGTAACGAATTCATGACGAAAAAATTTCATACATTCATCAAGTGATAATCCAATACCTTTGAGAAAAAGTCGATATTGTAGTCGACCCAAATGTTTTAAATGATGTTGCTGTATCATTTGTTCATGTAAATAACGCATACATAATGGAAACGAACGTTTCGATAAACCGTTTAACATATCAAATGTTATTGTTTCTGTTTGTTCATTTTCATTAAATGCTTGCATCGTAGTATGTGTACCATGTATACGTTTTTTTCGTAACATTTTTAATATTGTTTCAATACGAGTATCCATTTGTTGAATAAATTCATATTTTTTCGATGAACATGTCATTTGATAGGATATGTTCATACGAAAATGTTGTAGAACAAATGATATTATATCATTATCGGATACGTAAGCATAGCCATGTGCAAGAAAACATGCACGTTTACGTACTAAATCAGGTACATGTTGAAAACGTACACGAAAATATGCTGTTGAATCAAATGATTTAGCTATTGTCGATGAATTCATTAGACCTTTGATTATAGTGGATGATATTAATGATTCTCTATGATGTTTTTTTTCGTCATCACTAACAAGTTCATAGAATTGCTTAATATTACTGGATGAATCATTCAAATAATTTAATTGTTCACTTTTAGTTAATACTTGAAACCGATAACGAAACAATTCAAGTTCATTAGTTAT
This sequence comes from Rotaria macrura, assembly GCA_900239685.1. NCBI lineage: Eukaryota > Metazoa > Rotifera > Eurotatoria > Philodinida > Philodinidae > Rotaria > Rotaria macrura. The sequence goes on from OENT01000016.1 coordinate 350,221, forward strand.
AAACCAACGACGTTCTTCTTCACTTGGACAAAATGCCAAACGAAGAATATAATGAGATATAATATCATTTTGTAATTCGCTTGATGATGTACCAGTAAACGATGGAAATATCATGAACTGAAAAAGAAAAATAATTATTAATGAAAAATTTGATTTTGTTGTTTTTATGAAAGATGATCCTGGTCAATTATCATACACCTTGAATCAATTGCAGTATGTGATTTAACAATACACTCAAATCGAACACCAATGCTATTACTTTAATCTAACCATTGTATTCACTCATAGTACTACATGATTTTAATTGAATTGTCTGACTATCTAGAAATCCGAACTCGATACAATATGATCTTATAAAAATGAAATACAAGCAAACTCGTGCGTTATGTATGCATACAACCGTATTCTGTTTTCGAAATAATTGCATTGAAAATTCAATGAAATTGATTACTACTCGAAATGGAAAAGAAATTTGTCCAGTATTTGACCAGAGAAATTGAACTTGATCCAAATCCATCAAGTTGCTACAAGTAAATTATTTGAAAGAATTTCATAGATGAAATATCAAGATACAATCGAGAGATACAATGTACAATCGAAAGAGATGTTTTTATTGAATCAAAACGATAAGTTATGAATACGTGCTAAGGACTGAGTCTTCAAAATATAACTGTCATCTAAGTTTCCTATTTAAAATAGAATTCGTAGAAAATTACAAGTTAAAAATCTCTCTATTACATATAGTTCAATACTAGTCAATCCCTATTCCAAAGAATGATAACGAAAGCAATTTAAAATTTAAAAAAGTAACCATCTCAAAGAAACTTCACAGCAACGAAGACATACTTCATGTATTCTATTGGGCATAATCTTACTTTAAATATTTTCATAAGGAATAACAAATCGATTACTGTTAGTCCTACAGTATTACTCAATGAAGTTACTTCTAGCGGTAAATAATATATGTTTCAATGTGATGATATATTTTGACGATAACAGATACGAAACACAACTGATTTCAGTGAAATTAAGAAGAAGCTAAATGACTATTGTCATACTTGGTACTGAAGTTGTGTACTAACGATATTCCTGTTGTTTAGCATTTTAGAAAATATCTATTGAATTTAAGATATTTATAAAGCAACATCATAAGACAATTGCTACTATTGAATTACATTCAATTATTGGTTTGTCGAGAAACAAAATTTAACAGCCAAACGATTTATAGAACTTATCGATCGCATTATTTTCTAAAGATAATCGTCTACTGAATTCGAATAATAAAATCTTACTTTTAAATGATGCAGTTTGTCTTTTAATTCTTTTCTTATTAATTTTTCAATTTCATCTTTTTTATTCATTGGTGCTAATGATAGTGTTGTATTTAATCGTGCAAGAACTTGTTCGATAGTTTTCAATATTCGAAGTCTTTCAATAGCTAATGATTGAAAAAGTTCAAGAGATATTGTCATATTTTCTGGATACGTATCATAATAAGGCATATATGAAGCATTTGTTGAGTTTATTGATAATGATGAAAAATTTGAAGAATTTAAATTAGTTCTTTTTGATGAAGGTGTTGATGATGAATGAAGAGAAAATCGTGTTGCACGATATTCCATTATAAGGGCAAAAGAAAAGACAAATGAATCTAAAAGAAAAACAAAAGCTAAACGAAAAACAATTTCTTCTGTCGTTTCTTTTCTCGTTTTCAAAATTTCGTTTTTAAAATATAAATAAATAAAATCAAAGTAAAACATAAATTTCTTTCCATTATATGTTTGTTTCCATCTGATTCATAATAATCATAGTAATCATCATGTGATATAAGTGGGGATGATAATGTTTTATTTAATTCTATAGTTAAAGTTGTAATTCGAAGAGCACGATATTTTTCTCCATCTGTAATATTTATTAATATCCATAGACCGAAAAGGGCAAGAAATATTTTAAACATGATTTTCAATAATGATGATTCTTTCCTCTTCTTGGTTTGTTGTTTACCTTAAGAGTATATGGTAGATCACTGATGTGTAAAAATTTATCCTCTCATCAAAGTGAATCGGACACGCCTACCATTTGTATTCATCCTTCATCGGAGGAAAGTTTCAAGCTATACTTCTATCACACGTACTTCTTGACAATACGGCCTGACCTATTGTAGTTGCACCTAAGAATGAAACGATTTTGAGGAGTGATCGAATCATTTAATAACTCAGGATTATTTGGCATGGTTGTCAAAGTAATTCGTTTTCTTTCGAGATTCTGAAAAGGAAGTTCCTTCATGTAATGTAGTAATCAATTTTAAGAATCAAATGAAACTAATTAGCACAGAGAAAAACATTCTTGTTTTAATGAAACAACTTAGACGAAATGCATCATTAGTATGCAGTGATCTTCAATAGAATGCTTACGAGAAGAAAATATGAATTTATTCGTTGTTGGACAATGCTGCATTATCAATGTATCAATAAACTTTTTGCAACAGAGTTTTCTGTGAATATAATCTGTGAACAGACTCATAATACTACTAATACTGCGTATTAGAATATTCTCTTTAAAGATTTCTATCAGTAACAATCACGGTCATTTTCTCATCTCGTTCATAACGATGTATCCATAAACATAACTACAATAGTTTCGCAATGAATCAAACACTTAAATAGAAAAGTTTCTAAACAGAGGAATCGGATTAACTTTTTCTCGAATTCAAGCAAAGAGATTCCTGTCACGATAAATCTTGTTCGTACACTTTACTTCGATTCAGAAAAATGTTCTAGCCTCTACTCTTGTCTACTTGTACCGACTAAGTAGCCTATTTTACTAACACGAACACTGACGGGTTCGAATTCATTATTTTATTCATTTCTTTTTATGAAAGTTGATATTTCGGATGACTTGTCATATCTTGTATTTCAGTCGATCCTTTCTGAAAGCTAATTTTAATCTATGATCAAAACAGTTCTGTTAGTTATTAGTTTCAATTCATGTCTCCTTTGTGTTAATATCACCAGGGTATCTCTTTGCTGAGCACAGGGCAAAGCAATAAGGTTATTGTTTCTTTTCAAGCAGAAATGATTTATTCCACAGAAAGTTATGCACAACAAAAACAAATGGAAAAGGCAATATGAATATAAACATCTATGACTCACTGTTCTTGTACATAATATCTTTGTATATCTTTTCAATTTTCCTTGTAAGAGTAGAGATAGATAGGCCGTTTCTACCCGAAATAATTCCATGGTAAACGATTTTTGTTTCTTGATAACTATTACTGTTTGGGCATTTCGACTGGTAAATGATGGCGATGGTGAGTTGAAGTGTTTTTCCTGCAAATGAAAGAATATCTCGCTTTTCAGGGATGTTATTCAATCCTCAATAGCTCGGATGAATTAGTAAATGAAACATTCGTTTCTAAGATTTTTTTATCTAAATTGATACAGCATAATATGTAAAAGAGAGAGTTCACTCTTGTAAGCAACTACGACAATTTTGTAGTGAATCTACCAGTTTGATTATTTTGCAACTCATTTCGATTCTGATAAGATATACATAATATAAGAATGAGCGCTAGGTTTTGTTACGCAAATGATTGATGCAAACGTAACCTGTTGTCTATTTATTTTGATCATGGACATCTAAAACAAATTAATATATAAAAGCAGGTTAAAAGAACAATTTTGCATTGTTCTATCATTAATAGTGGATCTCACTATCATACTCACTAATATTTTACGAATAACCGAATATTATCTTGTAAGATTCTTGTTTACTTATATTTACTTCACCTATGCACCTGAACCATCCGTCTGTCCGCCCTTCCTCCCTCCCCTCTCCAACAATAAAACACCATTCTACAGTAGAAGACGACGCCGAAGAAAAATTTTACAAGGTTTAATTGAAGCCTATCCAATTTCCAGAATATTTTTTAGAAATTGAGTGAATTTTGGGGGTTTTAGTCATTAAAAACCCGGTTTTTAAGTAAAAACTCAAGGTTTTGTAATTAAAAAATATTTTTTCAAGTAAAAATGCTGTTTTGCAATACTTGACTCCTAAATGTCACGTACTTGCATTGCTTAATAGAATATATCGAGATCAACGTGTCAATGCCTGTTTTATTGACCTGAGGAACAGAAACAGAAAATACGAGATGAAAGGAAACGAATACAAAGAAGATTGAGTTTTCTTTAAAAGAGAACATATTTATATATACATAAATGTGGGAGTTGACTCTAAAATTCAGTTGCCTTTTAAAGGCAACTGAATTTTAGAGTCAACTCCGACGTATATATATTTATATATATGATGACTCATTCAAAAGGAATTGAAACAAGAGAAAAAAACATATAACATAATATTTGTTACTACTTCACACTAAAAATGCCTGTTCAAATGGCAGAAAAGTTTCTCAAAATCACACTATTTGTTACGTAAATCCTAGTAAACACATGATTCGCAATAGAGAGCTACGGACTCTCATTCTTGGGAGCCGGGGTAGGGAGACAGAAGGGCTGTTACTTGACCTCACTGGTCGTGAATGATAAGTGCTGCATTGAAATATATCGATGATAAAGGACTTAATCATAGTTTCTACAATAAATTTCTTCGATACATTGCTTTGGATTATTGAACATGTCCATATCAATAGCATAAGATTGATTTTAGTTAAACAAGATTGACTTATCGACGTTATTCTAAATCGAACAATTTGAATGATGATTGCAGAATGTCTTGAATAAAAACGAAAAGAAAAATGACAAACAAATTTTAGTTTTCATTATTCAGTTTGATCTTCTCATTTTTACATTTTATTTCCATACGTATATGAATATAAAAATAAATATAACATAATAGAAGTTATATCAGGAACAGAAAACGAACTATAAAATTCGAGTTTAAATAATTCACTTCAAATAAGGACGGAAAATCTTACACATATAGAGAAAATGAATGTTTAACCATTATTATTTTTCGTGTGTGCTAACGAGTCGACGTTAGCACACAGAGTTTGTAAAAAAAAAAGAGGACATGGATCATAGAAGTAAACTAGGAAACAAACAATAGATCATCGTGTACAGCATAAAATGATATATATATATATATATATGTATAGATATATTCATATATTCATATTTGGACGAAAGAAAAATCTGTATATATGAGAAAAGAGAATTATATAAGCACAGTTGCATTTTTGTTGTATTTTATTGTTGTCGAGGAAGAACTTTTATAACATGTCCACTACCTTTTGTTTGAGTACTTGATCGAAATATCAATCGAGATCCTTCAATTAAATATTCGCAACGATTTCGAAATCGAAATGTTACAGTTGCACTTTTTTCAGCAAATAGTTCTTCCTAAAATTATTAAAATCGAACTCAGAGAACAAACAATAACAAAAATCTATTCAATACTGTATTCATGTTCATAATTAATGCTGTTTGACAAATATTTCCAATTATAACAGTTGTTTCAAAACCTGTACGTATTGGTGTACTTGTATGATGCATAGATAGATATATCTCGGCCTCGAATTCATCGCATGCTGCAGGATTCGATGTTGATGAAACGATTACCATACCCTAGATTATGTACGTATTCCACTCCGTATATTTATATACGTAATGCATCATTTACCTTACGTAATCGACTAATTTCTATTTGAGGAAGACTAAGAGTTGCAGCTTGGCCAGCGCGAACCATTCGTCTCGAAACACGGTATCGATGAATAGTAGTTACGTTCGTTGGTAAAAATGTACCATCTACTAGAGGACCGACAAGGTAACTTTCACCTGTACGTATGATTCCACTACAAAGAAACAAAAGTTCATTCTTCCTACCAGAGAAATATGTCTCAAAGTAGCTTATGAACAGTATGTATCACACATGGAGTCAAAACTTAAATATTTCGTACTGTCAGAAATAAACAAGAACAACAATAGTGACGTCTGTTCGAATCTGATGCTGATTTCTGAAAACTATTGAAACTTACACGGATTTGAGTATGCATGATTTTTGATCATTTTTTGAAATTAGCAAGAATTGAAAACAATGAAGTAACTGTATACTTTGTACTTGAAGTAATTTGGGTTACTTTAGAAGACTTTAAAGTAGTTTTTGATCATTTTTGAAATATCTTTGTGTTATTTTCTAGAGTACTTTATTTTATTTTGAGCTACTTTTGATGCAACTTCATGGTATTTTTCTGTATTTAAAATTTCCCCTCATGTTTTTCAATCAAAATATTAGCCATGAAATCGACATATCTTTGATAAAATGAACAAAATTTCTGTCAAAGCTCAAACTGTTTGAATACTTTAGTTCTCATAGAAAAAAAATTATTTTCGAAGATAATATCTCATAAATATTTCATAAGTCAGTTCTTTGAGTCTTCTGAGTATTTGAATGAGATAGGAACTTGTAGTGGAAAATTCAAGACCAATGTAAACATTTTTTGCAAACTCTTATACGCCGAATTATTTTCATTCATAGCTGAAATGCAACATCAATAACGTATCTAGTGAATGAAAATTTGACCTCGTCGATTAATGTCAACTTATTTTATAATATTGAGTTTAATCTTCAAACTTAACTATTTTCGATGTAAAATAAAGATTGAATCATACCTTCGTAATATACCACCAACAACAGTCGTACCTGATGAATTGTTTGCATAAATTGCATCAATCTGTATATTAATTAAAACAAATATGAAGCACTTTAACGAATATAATCATATAAATCTTACTCGATATTCGACCGGTAATTGTGACAATCTTTCTTGTTCTTTACTACTTAATCTAGGCGGTAGAATATTAAGAAATTTTTTCAATAGATCAATATTTTCACCCTTGACACATGAAATCGTAAATATAGGACAAACATGTTTAGCAACAAGCATCTCAGCTGCTTTTACAAGATCTTCTTCTTTCTTTATAACAAATGGTTTAAGTTGAATTGAATTTCTTTCATTTTGAAGTAAGTCAGTTAAACACCCAATGATGCTTTGAATACTGATTGGCAGACATAGATCAATTTTGTTGATGACCACAAATACAGGTACATCCAGGGCAACAGCATATGAAAAATGTTCCCTAGTTGTTTCCACTACAATGAATAATAAAATATAACTTTTTTTTCATTTGTTTTCTTATTTAAAACAAAACATAAATAAATGAACTCAACACTCTTACCAACACCCGATGGTGCATCAACACATAACATAGCAAAGTCAGCAGCATGTGCTGATAGACCAAATATTGTCGTCCTCATATATCTCGTATGACCAGCAAGATCAGTAAAAGTAATAACTAAATGAAGAAAATTTAGCATTAGACACAATAGATGAACAGAATAAGTCATTCGAATACTTTTTGTCGATCGATCACAAATTTCATTGGCTGTTTGATTATGACCAAAATCAATACTCTTAAGACATTCAAATAAAATAAAGATCATTTTCGTTTTGTTTTTATTGAATTTTCATACTTCTCCTAAATTGTTAAAACCTAGAATTTCATGTGTTACAGATGATGTTCGGCCTGTTCGAATTTCATGTAAATGTCGAAATAGATTCATTCGAGATCGTCCACGTCCATCATCAAGTTTACCATGCGTACAAACACCAACAATAGAACTTTTTCCACTATCAACAGTACCCAATACAGCAACACGTAAATCAATAAAATGTTGATCATCAGGAACTTTCCGTACAAGTACTTCAACAACATATCGTCCATTATCTAGTTTACGTTCATGTAATTTTGTAATGGATGCTCCTAATTGATCAGCCATTATTTTTAATGTTGCCAATGATGCCTCTAAGTCTTCATCATCAACACCCCTGAATGTGCCACAATCTTCAACACCGATTTCATAAAACGCTTCACCTTGTCCCTCTTGTAAACGCCAATTCATTTGTGTTGTTAAATGCACAAGTCGCTCAGGGCTACGATCGATCAATTTAAGTTTATATTCAATATTACCTTCTTGAGGCTAAGAAGAAAGGAAAATTTTGAATTCATCTATGTAATTCATAAGTCTATATATGTCAAAAATCAACGAACTGTGAATCAGCTTTTGAAGAAGTTTCTATTTTACTGCTTTAAAAAGAAGACAAAATGCATTTTGATCTGTATTTCGATCATATTTAATCTGTTATAAACGTCAAACTAAAGATCGAATAGTTATTCATCATGCAGCTAATGTGATCCTTCTTTTCAATCAGTAACAGAACAAATAAAATCATAGTACTAGTTTCTCACTTCTAGTTTCAATCACATATTGTGTTAGAAATCTTACGAGAAGTGCGCTCAAAATTACGGCGGTGACTATGTAGCAATAGAAACTCTTGAGATGTAGGACATACCGTATTTTTTTCTGACCTTCATATTTTTTTGACATCTTACTATATTTCAGTTTTAGAAGGGCCTCTGTGAAACGAACAGTGCTTTTGTAGCATCTGTACTATTATAGTTAAAGTCTGATTCAAATGTTTCTACGAAAATAGTCATTACTTTGGACATTTATCTAAGAGACGAAGACCCATAACATCCTGTAAAAACGTACAACATGAAACGAGGATTTTGTATCAATACTAGAAGTCTGTAACTGTCGATAGATATTCAGTAGATTTCTTCTGTCATGCTACTAAATTAGCAAAGCCACATTGAATTTTTCAGGATCAGGATCACAACAATCACAAAGGCAAATAAAATACAAATTATTGCGATAGTATTTTTTAGTCGTTTTTTTCACGGTTACTGATAGAACTTCATTGGTGCTTTGATGAGTATCTCTATTGTAACATGTTAAAGTTTTCAACATGAAGTAGCGTAAGGATTTTCTTAAGATATAAAATATGAATTCATTTGAAAAGTCGATTACTTAAGTACAATATTACTTACTCTAGTTGGAATCGAAAATCATTATAACATAATTGCATAATACTAGTACGATTCCTTTCGTTTAATCGGAAACAAAGTTTTAATTCTCAATAGGATTAATAGTAAATATTACTTGGTACAATCAAGTTTTTTTTCTTCTTTAAATTAAGATGAATCATAATCAAATATCCGAGTATATGCTTATTTTCCTTCTGAAATTGTTTATGATTTCATATTAGAAAATATGACTAACACTATTCATTCAATAGTTGATAAAAACATAGTTAACTCATCGATTTGTTCACCTATAGGCTTTAAAGGGATATTTTGTAAGTTTTTTTTGCATGAAAAACGTATCGTACTTCAGGTGGTAGTCCCGTCAGAATAAATGGTGAGCGAGGTACTTGTTCATCTTCATCGTCATCATCAACTGGGCCAAAAAGACCTAGTCCACATTGATCAATCTAAATAGAAGCAACAGTATGCATAATTTTCATTTTAAACATTAGAAATTCTCCATTGTAATCCATACGTTAATAAGATCGTTTCTATGCAACATAGTGTCTGAATTTGACATCTGAAATTGAGTATTAAAATAATATTCAGAATATAAAAATATGTATTTAAAACTAAAAGATTATGAGTTAAGAAACAGAAAAATATAATAAAGGCTAAAATCGTAAAGAACTCAATTTATGCAGACTGACTATGTCTTGCTTCACATTGCATCATCTTTGTTACTATTCTATCATTACGAAAGTTTCTCTACTTAACGAGTATTATATGAATGCATGTCAACACGCACGCCTATGAGAGATCGGCGAAGCAGAGAAAGAAAAGAAAGACAAATAAACCCAGGAGGTTTCTCACATAGCTCACCATTGAAATTTTTTATTTTGTTATATTTCAGGAATTTACAATCCAAAACAATTAGTACAATTATGTAACTGTAGAGAACTGATTTAAAAAAAGAAATACATCATGGATAAGATCGAATTTTTGCTGATTCTTCGTATTATCAGATGACTGGTTTTCTTCATCGTATAGAGATTCAATCTAAGACGATGAGACTTTCAAAATCGAAAAAAATTAAAAAATTTTCTTAGATTTTTTGCTACGCTCTTATACTTGCAGAAATTAGTGCAAGTTCAAACAACAATCTTTTGAAAAAACTAGCACATTTTATCTCTAGTGAAGAATGTTCGAACAGAAATATCATTTAGATTTTATAAAGAATTAATGTTTATTCATTGTTAACAAAAGAAATAAGAACGAATACCCTCTTGTAAAAATCTTCTAGTGAACTTATTATTAAGTTCCAAAGTTAGTTCGATTTGAATCAAGATCTTCGCTAGAATCATGAGATGACACAATGAGAGAAATAGTGTCGTTGTAAAAGATAGAATTTCTGAAAATTTTCGTATAAATATAATTACTCGATATCGGCAAGGCCACGGATCAGCGCTCTTGTACAGGGGATGTTTAAAATTGAAAATTAAGAGAAACCGTCTCGAAAATCGAAAGTGTGTTACCAACAGTTTATCAGACTTCATGAAAACTATAAGTGGAGGGATATACCCTCCAGTTTTTGCCCCGATACATGCTGCAATAAAAACCTATCGAGTAATTTCATCCAAAAGGTGCAGCTTTTTGATGTTGTTAGATTTTGTTTTCCTCCAAAAACTAGTCGGAAGATAATTATGAGATTTTATTGTAAGAATAAAACGAACATACTGTAAAGATAAGACTGTTTGCATGGTACTCATGTATCAGAAAAGAAGACCAGTTTTATCTTTATGGTTTGAAATGGTAAGTCATCAAACCTCCCCTGTATAAATGAGCGAAAATGTGGAATTCCATAACAAAATGAAATTCCGTAACGAGCGATATTTTAAGCTTTTTTTATTTGATGAAGTGGATCAGAAGAGACCTGATATTCTAACAGGTTGTTGGAAGCGCAACAACTTTTGAATGCCACCTTAATTTGAACTCTTCGTTCTTTCATATAAAACTGATATCCTCTTAGTCACTCCAAAAAAAGATTAAATTTGTTTGAAATTCCTTAACGGTTACTTTTTGTGATATGACTCTGTTACAGTAAAAGAGAAATGAATGAAATCTTTATTGGTGATAGATCTAAACAAGCTCTATTTCTGATAAAAATTTCCGAAAGTTTGCTCGTTTTACAAAGCAGTTGCAAAGGCTACAATCTCAAAAAATGAAATTCCGTAACCCTTGACCATGCCGATATACGTCTGTAGAGTGTGTGTGAACTAATCGTAAATAAGGTTATCGTTAACTTAGTTTTGGATTCCTTTCATGCTACACAATACTGAGTTCTCATTTATATCATGATTTTCGTAGCTGATAGTGCTACTGATTAGATGTATTTCATATTATGACATCGAAGTATTCAAATACATTAGTTTTCAGGTCCTTAACAACTTGGCTGTCGCTGAATGTGTACCGAGAGTGAAAATAATATTTTAGAATTCTCCCAGAGAGTGAACGTTCAATCATGAAAATGATGGATTCATGCAGGTTTTGAGGTGGTAGACATGATAGACCAAACATGCTTCCACAAAAGGAGACATCGTTGAGGGTAATACGATGTATAGTTCACTTTTTATTCCAGTGTTTCCAAAAAAGTATGAACCTACGAGGAATTCGAACTTCCATGTCGAATTTTGGATTTGCTACAAGATGATAATAAAAATAAAACGGCCCATCATCTAAATTTTACGAAAGTCAGATATTGCCGGAAAATATTTTCTCTGCAAACATGCATATTGAAAGCATGTGTAGCATATTACACTAAATGAGGGCATCTTTGAAGAAAAAAAGAGACAGGAAACCTACAAACACTCGATAGATACCTAGCTGAATCTATTATAAAATAAGGTTGTACTTACATTAACAGTCAAAGTTCAGTTCGTATTCCACAGCCTTCGATTTCAAAGTCAAAAGTACTCCCCGCACAAAGAAAATAACAGACTGTATAAAACCGATCCTGGTTTTTATTTGTGCAAGGAGAGATCATAAAGTTATTCCAACACTTATCTTTCGTGTGGTTGAAAATCACTTGGCATTCAAGGATATGAAAAGTAACATGTTCCGTTTTTAACATAACGCTATAATATAAAATCTAGTTACACAATATATTAAATAGATTAAGAGCGCACGATTGAAATAAAACTTGTTCACTGCACTATAAATCTTAGAAAACTATAGAGTACATGATGGATTCTTAGCAATGATAATATTGCTCAATAATTGAGTGTAAAACTTACAAGTTTTGAAAGAAATATTCTAGAGTTTTATCATTAATGCATTGATTGAGAATCAAAAATAAGACGATGATCAGTTCTATTGATCAAACTTCATAACTATGAATCTATTAACATATCCGATGAAAAACAAAATTTAAAGTAGACGAAAAATGATAAATATGTACCTTGGCATAGAAATCAAACAAGAATATTTTGATTAATTTCTCTGAATTTTTAAATGAATGAATTTTATACGTGTATAAAATTGATTTTAATTTTTATCGTTCACATAAATTTCGATACTTTATTTTATAAATATTTTTCGTTTGCTAATATCGTTCGATTATGATTATTCACTAATAGTATAACGAATAGAAAAACGATCTATTATATAAAATCAAGTTACATATAATGAAAAATTCATTCAAGAATATAAATTTCTACTAATAAAGGTGATACAGATTTAGCACCAATAAAATGTCTAGAAGTTGATAAAAATTGGGCATCGCATTTTGAATTTTTCTCAGTGATAAATTTTCCATGAAAAGAAACAACGATGTAACCACGAAGGTTTTCGTACAGGTAGATTTCGTTCGTGCATATAATAACAAATGAATGAAACGAACGACTATGATTTGTATGGATTTTTCACACGAGCGAACAAACAATAGGAACATTCGAATGGAAAGACAAAAACCGATTATTCGATTAGCCGGTAAAAATTTCATTGACAATCGCCGTCATCGATCAAGTGTATAAAATACTTTTTTCATAGGTGTCGCTAGATTCAGGGCACATATGACAAGTAAGATATCGTAACTCATTGATATTTTTGTATTCATATATTGATGAGAGACGAATTATTTCATTTTTCTAATAGTTTATTTATGACATTATTAATTTTTTCCAAATTCTAAAGGCATACATCAATTAAATAAACAACGAAAAGCAGTCATTTTCAAATTGATGCGTCTACTTATAGTTAAATAATATCAGCAAATACCAGTATTTTTCATTCGTGTTCTTTTGCTCAAGTATGGTAGAAAAATTTATAAAACCTATCTTCTCACATTATTTCTACGACTGCTCATAGAAAAGAAGCACTATTTTTGTACTTGAAATCATTTTTCAGTAGTATAAACTATTTACTTCACAATTCAGATGTATTTCATAGAAATACAAGCTAGATGGAAGTATTCGAGCGAACTTGTGTATTTCTCAATATCGAGAACTGCAAACAATTTAGATATTATCTCATGCAATCATTCGTTTTTATTGCTAATCAAGAAAACGACTTAATGAATTCAATATGAATGCAGAATAGAATAGTAAAACTGTATTTGTCGATTTGCAAGTTAATAATGAGATATCAGTTTATTTATTGAAAAACTGACTAGTTGTTTTTTTATATTCAAGTGCCAGGTTATTACGGCCAGACAGTGTCCATTCGTTTTCATAGACGCTGCAATATTGAATGATGGATGCAAAATTCTCCTAGTGAAACGTATTCATGATCTAAAGTGGCGACTTTTGAAAGAAAGTGAAACTTACACTTTTTATCAACTACGGACTCCTAGCCATGGTCAATTTATTGGTATTGATCGTCAGGAATTGATCGATCGTTCTCAATTGAATTCAGTATGATTGAAAGGTTTTCTCTATGAAGATTTCAAATTTAATTCTCTACTTTGCATCCAATCAGTTGTTCAATAATTGAGATATCTATTAGCTTCAATTTATTGCTCCATCTTCAATGAATATCGTAAAAGAATCAGTTTTCTTGTTGAAGATTCACCAAACACAATTTCATGCAACTATGGGAATATCGAGTTATTATTGAAATGTAAAAACATCCAGTTTCCTTTACAAATCGAATATCAAAACTGTAAAGATATTACTGGTATCATGATCGAATCATGCGAAGCAAAATATCGGTGCTGTTTTAAATATTGTTGGTCGACGTTCGTTCATGTTTGACAAGTTTCAAAAGAAATCCTATAATTTAGTTTAAATAATTAAGAAGAAATTATGAGAATAGCATTTTTTGCTATCAGATATACCGCGTATTGCAATCGATTTGACGTCCTAAGTTATTCATAAATTTTTCTAATGAGACCAACTGCAGTAGAGTTGGTATAGGTAAATCGAAATTTGTAAACGGTTTTTGTTGGCAATAATGTTCATTATATTGAGAAAATCAATTCTGTTCTGTTAGAACACAATAATGTCATCATCTCCAGCGAACTGACCGTGATTGTTTGGTAAAAGCGTCATTAAACAGTCCTCGTCAGAGTAACTGACAATTTTTTTTGTGCAATGATTATCATAATTAAAATATTCAAGCATCTGTTTTCTACTCTGACACAGTGACAAAAATTTTCTTCATATAATCGGTAACAAGCAGAGTCTATCTAATGATAGACTGCGTCTATTTTATGAAAAGCTAAGTGAGCTTTTGATTAATTGAAAAAGATTGTCGTCATCGTTTGGACATATCAATCTCATGTAGTTCATGCAATAAGATAATCAATTTTGTTGTATCAAACCTCAGGATCTTTAGATAGATATATTGGCAAGTGTCTATGATTGTTCAGGACGAAACTGCCCAATATGATGCTATAAAACGTCTGAAGTGTCGGAATCCCGGTACTTCGACGAGGATCGCGGACATTCTGACATCTGATGACTTCCTATTGGAATCCCATATCCAGGATTCTGACATTTTCCAACAGATTTCTATCGCATCCAATAGTTTCACAATAGGATCTAACGGAGTTCACCAATCGTATTAGCAGTCCGGAGTCGTCTATAGAATTTTATGTCAAATTTTTCAGTCCTGAAACTTCTCTTCATTATTCATCATATGATTGTTGTAATCTTCACAAATAATATCAATGTGAATGCCAATATGATATTTTACTATTTTTTTATTATCTTTTTCGCGCTTTGCAGACACATTCACAAAACAAATTTATTTTCTTTATAAGACCCTTTACTTTCATAAAATGGAATCAAGAGAAGTTGGTCACTATTAACAAGCATATATTTCCTGAGGGACAAAAAAAACTTAGCAAGCATTTCCATTCCAACACAACACAATAAAATAGTATATGCAGCGATTGAATAAAAATCTGAAGAAGCTCTTCAGACCCAAGTTCCAAAGTATGATTTCAAACAGCTATCATCCGTACTCTCTCATAAATTTCTTTAATACTCATTACAACATGAATCAACCTATATTGAACTTTCGTTTTTCCCCCTCGTACTCCATAAATTACTGCCAAGATAATTCAACAACTTGTTTCTCTTGATCGACGCAATCAGTAGCAATTTAATTTTTTGCAGAAGAATAATACTCACTCGACGTTCCGTTGTAGTGAAATTAATTTACTCTAACTTGTGTAAATCATCCTACAGTTTTCATCACAGTTGTTTACAATAAAAGATTTTCATGGATTACACATTTATTATGTTTCCAAAGAAAGACGAAAACTAAATCTTTATATTAATGATACACAGATTTTATTTAGATGGAAATAGTTCTACAAATAGTTGCTAATAGCTTATATTTTCTTGATATTTTTATGATTATTGTATTCGTTCCAAGATGAAAAGAAAACCATTTCTTTATGTTAACAGAAAGAAAAAAAAATCTTTATTTAGCGCAGTTCTTTTTTTTTGCAAGTCCTCGATTTTCATTTATTTACTTAGATATAAACTTATTTACTGCTTATATTTTTATACATAAACATTGGTAAAAATGTTCTCTAATAAACTGCTAATTTGCATTGCTATTAGCTATTCGTTTCGTTCACTTTCTGTTTCTCTTGCTTCGATGAAGCCCATGTGAATTCTTAAAAACAATGAAAAAGTACACTAGTCATATCATAATGAATACGCTGTTTTTTAACATACACTTTTCGTTCGATGATCGTTATTCAACGAATTGTAGAGAGTCGGTGAAATACAGGTGCAAAAACATCACCTTTCATCAAAACTACGATATTTGTTTTTGTCAATCTCGAACTTCACAAGTAATTGAAGCTTGAAACATATACACGTTTGCAATACAGCTCCTTTCATTTCTTGCTTCTTTCGTTTTGTGTTACATAACTGCGTTCCCGTACGACTAGTCTACTCAAGTAGGAAGTAGAAGCATAATGGGTTGACTTTTCGTGTTACAAGAAGTTTTCTACTTCAATAATGCTTTCACTATACTGTATCGATAGGTAATGTTTCAAGTATTTCGATTCATGGGTATAATATAGAATGTAGAAAAATGTGGGTACGCAGTACCCTATATAATCTCAGTTGAGATTTTATGTCAGTTATATTAATGTTTTGAAACTTGCTCACATCAATAGCAGGCCATAATAGATGATATAATTGATGACATGCATGAAAGATTCCTAATATCATATCAAACTGGAAGAAAAACTTTTGACAAACTTATTGGTCTATTTCAAATCTATGTGTTCGAAGACAATTTGAAATGATATTTTTTGCTTCGAAAGATTGAGCGACTTCTTAATTAGAATGCTGATATTTAATATAATTGTTCGAACTGCTTCACGAAAAAAACTTTCTCTTGAATATCGCACAACTACTCAATCGTGCGCCAGGATAAGACGAGTTTAATGTCGATTACTTCTATTTATCTGTGTCTCGTATTCATCACGCCAAGTTGCAAACACTATAAGTTCGAAGCTAATAATAATGACTATAAATAATCGATAAGTACTGCCTGTTTTCCATTGCAGCATCACTATGAGTGAAGAACAGTTCTATGAAAAAAATCACAATACGAGAAGCTGGTTTACAAAAAGTTATTAAAAAAGTATTTCACCCCTGTTCTCTCGTCGGCTATTATGATTTAATCCCATTCTTTATTGTCTGGACCAAAATCACAAATCTTCTTGTGAGTTTCTTATTCTAGTTTTTATTTGTTATTAATACAGAATTGATTGTTTTTTAATAATAAGTCAACCGACAATATTTACTAATAACCTGGTAAAAACATATGATTGCAAGTTGACATCATTGTTGACCCAACTGTCTCGAAAACTTAATAGAATAAATAATGCTTGTTTGTTATGCATATTGAATACTAAACCATGCGAGTAGTTATTTGATAAAAATTTGAAATCATAAGTCATCGACAATTTCGTTGATTCTCATGCCGAAATCGCTTCTGGTTCAATGATGAACGAAATCACTCTTGTCGCGAATCAATTCGCGAATACTTTTATTATGGTGCTAATTGAAAGCTGAGAGAGATCAGTCAAATCTCAATGAATGATAAATAATGGCTGTATTATTTAAATCATAGGCAGGGATCCTTTTTGTAGAATTTTCCATTAATATGAATGTATTAGTACAAATATCAGACCCTTGTCAGTCAGTGGAACACTAAATTATATTATTTATTAATTTCGCTTCATTCATTAAGACTTGACGACACAAATCATGACTGAGCATTGACATGTGAAAAGTATTCTTGCGTTCCAATTAGATATTACAGTAATTAACTTCTCACCATTAAATTTTTCACATTTTTCTTTTCGAAATGGAGGCAAACCACAGTCAGTAAAGAAAAAGAACCAGCAATTTATCCTACGAAAACTACTTCCTCTCCAAGGCTTCATAGCTCTATGATTCATATAATGAAGCAGAGTAAAAAAACAACACCGACTTTCGCTCGATAGAGGGGTTTGCTGCATAAAGACTTACAGTTTAGAAACAAGCAGCGTCACCCACAATATCACAGGCATTTTGAGAATTGCTGAAAATAACGAAGCAAAAATTTGATTCGAACTATGCAAGTAAAACAACGTATGCATCTAGCACCAATTCTCATACTTATTCTACTCAGCTTTGTAAAATTGAGTTATCAAACTTCATATAAATGCAATGCAAGCGTGTCGTGCGGCTGTTCCAAGAACTCAGCTGTGGTAACTAAGATTGTTGGAGGAGAAACAGCAGGTCCAACTACCTGGGGTTGGGCTGTCTCCCTCTCTATTGCTAATACATATCTTTGTGGTGGATCAATCATATCCAGTTCATGGGTGATAACTGCCGGTCATTGTGCACAAGGTTTCTCACCATCCGACTATATTATTTATGCTGGATCAAATAGATTATTCTCTGGTAGTCAAACTCTAACCGTCTCACAGATTATTTTACATCCGAGCTTCGATATGGATACTCTTGACAATGATATAGCCTTACTGAAGCTTACTACTCCGTTGAAAATGAGTGATCCTAATGTTAGTTCCATTTGTCTACCATCGGTTAGTCAGGCTACTCTGACAGCTGGCGAGTGGCCCCCCGCTGGAACAACCGTAAGTAGACTTTCCTTGATACCATACATTTAAGTTTTTCAAATCTAGGTGGTTCTAGATATTCAAATATGACTGCGGTCAAAGATTCTAATGATTAAAGTATCATGAGTGAGAAATAAGCGTCATAAATGAATGATTTTACGCCGTTGGATGGGGTACACTGAGTGAAGGTGGAACGTTACCGTCAAACCTCCAGCAAGTAACTTTGGAAACTGTCAATTATCAAGCCTCGACGTGTACTCCAGTGTTAACGAATTGGACTGTGCAATTGTGTGCTGGGGTATCTGGTGGCGGGAAAGGTTGGCTTATTTCATTTGCATGTTTCATTATTCTTTAATTATATTTATACCTTCACTTTTATTAGATACATGCCAAGGTGACTCTGGTGGACCTCTGATGTTTTTCAGTAGCAGTAAACAATGGGTATTAGTCGGTTTGACAAGTGGAGGTATTGGATGCGCAGAAGCGAATTATTCAGGTCTATATACCAGAGTAGCAACCTTTACAGACTGGATAAACTCGGTAACAGATGGTTCTGTATACACAATCTATTCGACCCCGTCCACGAGTACACAAGAATCTATACAGACATCTACAAACGGAATACTGGCGAATACAACTATTTCAACCAGAGCAACGAGTACAGTAGCGATAAATAGTAGTAAACCCTCGCAGAGTACAATGACGATAGATACTACAGTGTCTTATATTCATTTATCTGCGAGTACAATGGGAGCGTCTCTTTTTAATGTTTCGTTTCTTGCAATGATCGTTGTGTGTGGAGTAGTTTTCTATTAAACAGAGGTTTGCAATTCCTATGACACCTAAATACTACAAGTTATTTCTTATTTAAATCTGTAAAATGATGTATGCGTGACAATTACCAGAGCATCCCTGCTTGTTTTAGGAATCACATGTACCGATTAAAAGATTAATAGAAATCATTTAAAAAGTAGTTGAAATCCATCAAAACCATCAACTCAACATTTGACTTATGTTTCTATAGCTAATTGTGATAGACTGATAAGTGATGTAACAATCTTCAACAAAACTTTCTATTTAATGTCAGATAGGATCAGAGCCACATGTATAAAATTTTAATAAAAAGCAATGAGTAAAGGATATATTATTTCGTTTGTGTTTCACAAATGTATTTTGCCCGAGGGGTTAAGATTAGATTGGAATACGGTTAGTGTTGTGATCGATTTGTGAGGCATTGGAAAAATCCAGCTTCAAGAAGCACTGTCGTAAACAACCATTTCAGTTAATTTTTTCGCCGTTTGTTATGCTCCGTATTATAACCGTTTTACAACGTGCCGCAGATGACTGTGAGTAGAGGGATACTCGATATTTTCGACGATACTGTGGCTAAAATTAGCCGGTTACGACACCGAAAAATACGACCGTAACATGGTGCATGCCACAACGTTAAATTACTACTGTTTACGGCGATTGACCGTCGTAACTGATATTATATTTTATCATGAATGTCCGCGTACTGCCTTATCTGGTCGTCAAAATGCTCATCCCTCGTAATATTTGATGGGAGTGCAAAGTATCCCCATGAAAAACGTTTCCTAAAAGGGGGAACGTATGAACATGTTGTTTTATCACTTTCCATGCTCTCGCTAGAGTCTAAACGTATATTTTCAAACTCATCGATGCGTATTTGTTTCTCTAAGGTCTATCAACGGCTTTTCTGACACTTTATTCTCAACGATGCGTGCTACACATATACGGCGCGTTTTTTCTTTAATTCTACTTCTATTTGTTTTGCTTATCGTACTCTTACTTCTGTAGGTCCATTTAAGACTTTAAACGGATCGATGTATGGATAAGGGTATTGTTAGATATATCTTTACCCGTTTTTGCTATTTACTTCTCCAGGTGAACTTTCATCCACTGTAGCTTATATCAATAGTCCCGTACCTATATGTACTTTTAGCCGTGTTAACTTATATGTGTTCTCTTATTCTTATAGCCTTATATCTTTACCCGGAATCATACAGTCATATATCTGTATCCTCATGCATCCTGTTATGATTATGATTAATACTCAAGAGGAGGTATAAGGCTGCAAAAGGTCGTATGCGCTCCAGTGTTGCAACTAGTAATGGTAACCAGCTGATTCGTTCCGTTTTCTGAGAACTTAAAGTCTGAGAGAATCAGTTTTTCTTAGACTGACCATTCGAGACTTTTTTAATATTTTTTTGTTCATTCTTTAGCAAAAGAGATCATCAAAGTCTTCAGTTTTGCACAGTAAGCTAGTTTAAATGATATTCAGAACGAGTTCAACGAAAACGTATTACGTAGTGTGTTAGTGTTAAGTCAACATTAATCAAAATAAACTTTGTATATTATATCAATTCACTTCTTTATCGAATTCCACGGTAGAAGAAAGGATAGAATTAAGGTTCTTCATTTAAAGTATTACATATTGACTCCTATTGTGGGTTTTTATACTACGTTCACCTGTTACCTTTGTGCTCTATAGCTTTGTATCTGCTTCCAGTTAACTATCAAAGTGAGACAAGAAAATGCTAGTACCAGCATATTTTATTTAATGTTACGTGAGATTATGAACCCCAAAAATTGAACTGTTCTTCAATATTTAATTAATAGTGGAGTAATGTGAAGCATTCGGTCTCTATGAATGGATAGTCGTAATGAAATTGTATGATATAAACAGGAAGTAACAATTCTCCGATAGACTTTAGTGCAAGAATCTGTCTAACAAACAATTTACAAAGAATAGCTTTAGCTCAGCCTCTCAGCACACAGAAGTGATTAGTCTTTGCTCTTATATTTTACAGAAACTCAATTATCTAGATCGCACTGCACCCCGAAAGAGAAAGTCAGTATGCTAGACAAAACTATCAAGTCATTTTTGACATCGAAACCTCTATCGTCCAACTGAAAGAGTACCAACCGACAGTTTTTCCACGAGATTAAGTGCTAGCTTTGAAAACGAGATCAAGTTTCTAACCATATTCTTTCGTGTGTATTCATAACCATGTTTCAGGAATGCTCTTTAGTAACGGAAGAGAAGTCAGAAGTAATTTATGTAATGATTCATTGTTATGCATGACTCATATAAAATAAAAACTCAACCATGACTCATGCCGATCTATCGAACAGTATCGATGCCGGTATAAGAAAACCCCTACTAATTGCAACACTGATCAATTCCTTGTACGACCATAAACAGTCGCATTTCAGGGATTTACATAGTCCAGCATTATTCTTGTACGCGGATAAATACGAATTAAAACCGAAGTTGGCTACAGATTCTGTATAGAAGGAGCGAAAAACGATGGTTTTTTCATTATAACACTATATTTTTCCAAATACGTTCGTTCATGACCTTTGTCTAGCCGACATGAGAGCTCTGTAAGCCTCTCCCCCAAAATATCCACTTCTTCTAAAGAACTTGAAATCGAGTTTTTATTAAAAATAAAGATTCCCTCATAATCTCTTCTTTTGGAATATATACACTTTTTTCAAATCGATTAAGTTTTGACAGACGTATTGAGGAAATGCCAACAGGTTTACTACAAAGTTTCTCTAGATATTAGGACTCCTGGTAAAATCGATCGTCTGTTTGGGTGACTATTGATTTATATATAACCCACACCTAGATCCACAACCAAACCCTTTTCACGTTATATTCCAATGCAGACCAATCGATCACCATTGCGATCGTAGCTGTATCGAGTATCAGCCCTAAACGTTCGAAGCATATCAAAACTCAACACATCAAAATACATGCTTTGCCACTATTTTGTTGCGTACTATGCGCTTTCTTCCCTTTCAAATATTTGATTGATTTCTTCTATAGAAACAACTTTACGTCGTCATACAAACTTTCCAATGTAAACTCACTGATGTCATTTCACTGTTCCTTTTTGTTTTTCAGGTAAAATAATATGACATGTGCACAATTCAACGTATGACGAAAACTCGCTTCGTTACAGTCTTTATGAAATCATCCATTAAGTACGGCATTCTTTGCCTTTTCAAACTCTGTCCATTTTTCTTACTCAGAAAAGCGAAGTGATTCAAAGTAAAACATACTTAAGTCAACATAAAAATCATGAAAACAACTCGCCTAAAAGCACCACACCACTTGAATATTCATTATTCCGCACAAAATAAATACAGACAACGCAAATGCCCACACTTTTCTGAAGCTCTACTACATAAGCTATCAAAACCTAAATTATAAAAACACAAACACTAAAGAAAACATCACACAGTTACATTTCAAACGTTCCTTTGGGGATAACATAATCGGCTGACTTTAATCATGCTACTCATACAAAACATAGGTCTCTTACCCATTCTTGTCGTTCCTTTATTCTGCTTAGTAAAATTGAGTTATCAAACTTCATATAAATGCAATGCAAGCGTGTCGTGCGGCTGTTCCAAGAACTCAGCTGTGGTAACTAAGATTGTTGGAGGAGAAACAGCAGGTCCAACTACCTGGGGTTGGGCTGTCTCCCTCTCTATTGCTAATACATATCTTTGTGGTGGATCAATCATATCCAGTTCATGGGTGATAACTGCCGGTCATTGTGCACAAGGTTTCTCACCATCCGACTATATTATTTATGCTGGATCAAATAGATTATTCTCTGGTAGTCAAACTCTAACCGTCTCACAGATTATTTTACATCCGAGCTTCGATATGGATACTCTTGACAATGATATAGCCTTACTGAAGCTTACTACTCCGTTGAAAATGAGTGATCCTAATGTTAGTTCCATTTGTCTACCATCGGTTAGTCAGGCTACTCTGACAGCTGGCGAGTGGCCCCCCGCTGGAACAACCGTAAGTAGACTTTCCTTGATACCATACATTTAAGTTTTTCAAATCTAGGTGGTNCGCCGTTGGATGGGGTACACTGAGTGAAGGTGGAACGTTACCGTCAAACCTCCAGCAAGTAACTTTGGAAACTGTCAATTATCAAGCCTCGACGTGTACTCCAGTGTTAACGAATTGGACTGTGCAATTGTGTGCTGGGGTATCTGGTGGCGGGAAAGGTTGGCTTATTTCATTTGCATGTTTCATTATTCTTTAATTATATTTATACCTTCACTTTTATTAGATACATGCCAAGGTGACTCTGGTGGACCTCTGATGTTTTTCAGTAGCAGTAAACAATGGGTATTAGTCGGTTTGACAAGTGGAGGTATTGGATGCGCAGAAGCGAATTATTCAGGTCTATATACCAGAGTAGCAACCTTTACAGACTGGATAAACGCGAATACTGCTGATTCAATAATAACTGTTACTCCTTCTACTAATTCAAGTGCAACTAACTCTAATGGAACCCGTACTACAACGGCATCAATATTAACATCTACTGTAGCACCTAGAACAAATGCCACAACATCCCCATTTAGAACGAATGCTACGACATCACTAGCTAGAACAAATGCCACAACATCCCCGTTTAGAACGAATACTACGACATCACTAGTTAGAACAAATGCCACAACATCCCCATTTAGAACAAATGCTACGACATCCCCATTTAGAACAAATGCTACGACATCCCCATTTAGAACGAATGCTACGACATCACTAGTTAGAACAAATGCCACAACATCCCCATTCAGAACGAATGCTACGACATCACTTGCTAGAACAAATGCCACAACATCCCCATTTAGAACGAATGCTACGACATCACTTGCTAGAACGAATGCCACAACATCCCCATTTAGAACGAATGCTACCACATCACTAGTTAGAACGAATGCTACGACATCCCCATTTAGAACAAATGCTACGACATCCCCATTAAGAACGAATGCTACGACATCACTAGCTAGAACAAATGCCACGACATCCCCATTTAGAACAAATGCCACAACATCCCCATTTAGAACGAATGCTACGACATCACTAGTTAGAACAAATGCCACAACATCCCCATTCAGAACGAATGCTACGACATCACTTGCTAGAACCAATGGTACGACATTAGTAGCTAGAACGAGTGCAATTGACGTATTAACCTCAGTTTCAACAACAGCTGGAACAAATAGAACGATATCTTTGATTTAGTTCAAGTTCGTTTGTATCGTTTATTTGTTTTGATTTTTTTGACCATTCTTGACTAATATGTATTGCAGACTTTGTTCTGCGCGCTGAAAGATGTTTTGATATCAATTATTTATATAAACACTTCTATGGATGCCGTGTGCGTGATATCTATTTGGTTTTTGAACGGTGTGTTTCTGAATACGATTGATTCTTGGAGTTTAGCTGGTTATTCTTTGTTTCGTTTCACAACAAATGGCTTCATCCTGTGCCTGATCAGGGGTTCGAGAGGAAATTCGGTCTAAGATATGTCTCGTGGAGTGATTTTCGAATTCACGGAGTATGTCAGTGTTCAATGAAGATAGGAATCCTCACATTTTGAATTGATTCTGTTATCATATAATTTTGAAGAAGACATCTGTTGTGAAAAATGGAGTAAAACTTTTCAAATCAAACTCATTTCTTCGTTTTTACGATGCGAAAACGATTTGGGATGTATTGATGTTTATAGTTTACAGAGTGAAGAAAATGAGAAAAGCTTTCGCTTACTTCATGATCAAGAGTTATTGTACATGAAAATCATGCAGTAATAGAAATACGGATCCATCCAGGAGAAAACATACGGTACGTATACGACCGTTCAAGGTCAAATAGTGATCGTATACGATTCAATTACGTTTGTAATCCCGGTCCATAATTTACGAGCGTATTTTAATGGAAGCACAGCCGTATATGGTCGATATAAGATACGGATATTGAAATATTTCGGTGAGAATACGGTCGTAAATCATATACCTCGTTTACGGTAAATTAAGGGCTAAGAAACGTCCGTTTACGTTTATGTTGCGGTAATTTACAGCTGACCGTAACCTTCCTCCTGGGCAAATTCGTTAATGCAGTTTTTCTAATTTCATAGGCCGGTAGTATTAAGGAACGTGAGTGATTGCGGAAAGATCCACGATAAATATCTAAAACGATAAAACCAAAATTTTGATTGTGATTTTAACATTGCTTGTTTTTATATGTTTAGCTAAATATAGAGATATCGAAGTCAGTGGGACTCTCTTTTTATCAACTAAGTTTAAAGAGTAAAGCTCCATGATAGTACAATTCATTTCTGTAGAATAAGCAAGGAAGTCATCATCCCAAGTGAATGAATCCTATACCGAATCCGATAGGGTCCGATCGGATCCTACGATCCGATGAAATCTTATGGGAATCCGGGTTGTGGAAACAGTAAAGGATCCGACGGAAGAAACCTATTTTCTTATTTGAGTACGATTTAGCATTTAAACCCTA
Source organism: Rotaria macrura (assembly GCA_900239685.1). Lineage (NCBI taxonomy): Eukaryota > Metazoa > Rotifera > Eurotatoria > Philodinida > Philodinidae > Rotaria > Rotaria macrura. Next base: position 376,064 of record OENT01000016.1, read on the forward strand.
CAGTAGAGGCCTGTCTGATCACACGATGAAATCCAATCGGATTCCGATAGTAGGATTCGATAAAATCCAACACTAGGGATCCGAATCAGGAATCGCAACCAGGAATCCGATAGGATTTCGTCGGATAAGAGAAACTCCGATAGAAACATGATCGGATGCCTGTCGGATCCGATCGGATCCAATGGTCGGAATGATTCTCCTGGGATAACAAGCCAACTATTGCCTTCCCTTTTAATTCATTTATGAACAATGTACATGTATTTCTGAATGATCAACAATAAAAGAGACGTTGTCAGTTTATGATAGTAGCACAAATATTGCGAGAATACAGCTGTTAGGGAGGACAGAAAAAATATCTAATGAATTTCCGTGTACTTTTCTAATATTTTTGATGTAAGTATGAATGAATAAAATCTTTCAAATTTTTAGGAACTTTGATTTTTTCCTAACAGTTAAATCTATATTTAAAATATCGTAGTCATCGAATAGTTTTTTCCATTGAAGAAATGCACTGCACAAATGGAAATGACATGATGTAGCAGTTTGCTTATAAAAAAACAAATCCACTCTAAAATAATATTCAATTCTATTCATGGAACTCTATCTCTTTTTCTAGATACGATTTGAGATTATGGTGTAGAAGAACAAGATTCTCTAAATTTATAGTAGTAACTTTCTTGCTTTACCCGTGAATTCAGCTATTCGATCAAAATTATTTATATGAAAATCATGAGTAGAAAATTTTATGATTTTTTTAATAGGCGCATCGATTGAATTCGTCAATGACAGTAGTCACTTCTTGATATCACAGTAATATCTGCGATGCTTTTCCTTTTTTCTCTTAACTCGGACAAAGACAATATTTGTCTCTACTTGTAGTAAGTAAACTTAGCTCATTAGCTTTTGATTCCATTCAATATACGACTCTTAGTGAGTGTCACCATAATCGAGAGTCCCTCAAAGAATCCCCTGGTAGTCCCCGAAAAAATGCGAAATCCCTGGGGACTCTAAGAAATCTCCAGGGTGTCCCTGAATTTTAGAGCTGCATAAGGAAAAACGAAAAATCCTCGAGGATTCCCTTGGAAGTCCCCGGGGAATTTATGAGGGACTGCAAGAATGCGTTCAGCGTTTTCTTTCACGTATATTAGAGGATATAACAAACTCATCATTCAGAAAAAATATTATTTTATTTTTAACATTAAATTTTTCCAAATGATAAATAAGATTCAAACTTCAATCTGAGATATCTCAGTGACAATCCAGTTTCAAAACGGATTGATATTTAATCTGCATGGAGTAATCCGTTAAGGTGGAGCCTGCTGAATGGCTTAGATGAGAGACCGTCTGGAAAAAGCAAGTTTTCGGGGGAAAAATATGTTTCAGTTGATACGAATAGATAAAAAAGTTATGACATTGTGAAAGAGTGACTAGACTCAACAAAGCTTCATAATAGGCCTTTTAGACATCCTGAGAATGTTTCCGGGACCTCCTTAAAAATCCCCGAGGATCCGTTAAGAAATTCTCGACTAGAGCATGGATTCACTTCTTGAAAACGTCAATGATCACCTTGTTCTTTTATCGATTAGACCATGATTTCTTTGAAGCTTTTCGTTGATATAGAGATCATTTCTGCATGCCACATGGGATGAGTTGCTTAGTTATTTAATCTGTTGATTCCGTTTGTCACTTCCATCATAGACAGAGACATAGAAACAGTTCCCTCTGTCGATAGCCACAATTCTAAATAAAAATAACATCTAACAAGTTTCCATAATCCATCACTATATCTAAGCTAAAAATATATTAGTACTTTTAACAGAAAGCTATATTATCCATCAAAGCACAACATTTCATGTGTAGAAGTATACGAATTTCAGTTTTAAAATACTTCAATTGGCAGTTCCTTTTGTGTTCATGCCCCAGGAGAATCATTCCGACCATTGGATCCGATCGGATCCGACAGGCATCCGATCATGTTTCTATCGGAATCCGATTGGATTTCATCGTGTGATCAGACAGGCCTCTACTGTAGGGTTTAAATGCTAAATCGTACTCAAATAAGAAAATAGGTTTCTTCCGTCGGATCCTTTACTGTTTCCACAACCCGGATTCCCATAAGATTTCATCGGATCGTAGGATCCGTTCGGATTCGGTATAGGATTCATTCACCTAGGTGCATCTCTAGTCATAAGATTATGTGCATGTCTTGAATACCTTGATATAATGGTAAAGTTGATAGTAAGAAATATATTCCATGAAATGAACATTTTCTTATTCTAGTAGAAAAGGATTCAGATTATCTCCTTCTTACGGGTATTTTCAAAAGTATTCTCTCATCAATAATGCTACCAAGCAAGCTATTGACCAGCTTTCAGAAAAATTATAAAGAAAAGTTTTTCCATGGTAAATACAGAGATGAGGCCTTGAATTCATGTATCTAGGGAACAGTACTCGAAGACTTGTCAATGTGAACATTATTAAAAATGTAAAGAAATTGCCAACCAACCATTTACCAAGATGAAACGAACGCAAATCAAACAGTTATAGTAAAATGAATTTCATAATTCGTATTTGAGTTTGAACCATAACTTCAATAAGTTTGTCTCGCGAGACCATGCTTATCAAACATCAATATGCATACCCAGGACGTGCATTACGATGAACAATTACGACCGTAAACGCGCGTATGCGATAACGTAAACGACCGTATACCTGGAAATTACGACCGTATACGCGCCGTATTTTAACGTTTTGGTATGCATCGTATTACGACCGTATATCGCCGTATCGTATACGGCGACCAGGACGGACAGTATACACCCGCCACGCCGCCGTATACCGGCCGTAACCCTAAACGTACACGATCCACCCTGATGACGTTTGCGGCCGTAAATACACCGTTAGCGACCGTAACCGACGGTATTACCGTGAGGAAGAGAATCTATTCCAACCTATCTGCAACAAATCCAAGATCCTACACCAAAAAAAACCCTGCACAAAACGTCGCTATACACAAATCCTTGACCAAATCCCCATCTTAAAATTCAGGCCACCAAGGAACAACTGGATCCCATTCCTCATCCTATCGAAATCATCGGATACCCACATGTATACCATTTGAAACAAAAGAGCATTAAAGAAATCCTGCAAAAATCACGTTTTTTGAAAATCGTCCCAGAGCAGCCAGATTCACCCCATCGATAGAGATCATTGCAGAACCAATAGCCATAGACTTTTGGATGCTCAAATCCACGTAAATCGTGAGAAATCCTGAAAATACAAAAAGCATCAGAGAAATCTGGAAGTGGATTCTGTTTCAGAATTGTTTGTTCCCGTCTTTGGAAATGCAGGAATCTATAGCACTCGTTCAGGAGAGAACAAATGAGACAATGGCTCATTCCTTGATCTTCTATTTGAGTGTCCTGCTCGTAATTCATGTGCTGAATGCTACGAGTTTCGCAGAATTAGGAAATCGAAGTAGGAGAAGCTGCTCAGCTGATTTTTCGGGACAAAGGCCAGGTGAGAGAAAGAACTTATAGGTAGATACGCAGCATGTACTAAGAGAGTTTACTCACTTGTCTGAATGATCGTTGAAGGAGCTGGAGAATCTTGAGGAACGGAGTTGGTGCAGGGATACCATGGAGCATCATTTCTCAGACTTAGTAATTTGGAAGATGAAGCGCGGGTCATCGCTTCTGTCCTTACACATAACGTTTCAAAGGGCGTGAAATCCTGTTTTCGGATTTTTTTTCAGAAATTGTTGTTTCTTTTTGTGGGAGATAGAGGATACTGTGAATTGAATTTACTAGCGTGCAGGTGAGACGAAGGCTGCTCCTTGATTCCTCCCATTGGCTTCAAGTTGGCATTTCAATTATCGACTACTGCATGTTTTGTTGGATTATAATGTAGTACGTGGAGGTTATGCTGGGCTTATTTTTTTGCATAAAGGCAAGGTGTAACAAAGGACTTTGCTGTAGGTATGCTTGATCTACTAGAAAATCCTGCTTACGGTTTGAAATTAGCACTGACATATATGGGGTATCTT
>OENT01000016.1:380274-397830 GCA_900239685.1 Rotaria macrura
TTTTCGAACGAATGCGGTAAAAAAACGGCAATCGTTTTCTAAACCGTTTACAGTCATCGTATCCGATCATATACGGTGGTATCCGACTATCGTTTACTGTTAGCGTGTATTTACGGCGGACGTTTACGTGGATTTTTCACGATCTCCGTTTACGACGATCGTAAATCATCGTAAGACTTCGTTTATGACGATAGTAAACGGTCACAAAATACGTTCGCCGTTTTTCGCCGTAAGAAATAGGTATACGGCCGTTTACGGCCGTGGATGATCGACCTGGGTAGTATAAAATAGTTTCAAGATCAAAAAGTCATAACACATCATTTAAATTAAATTATTTAATTTTTCGTATCGAGCTATATATACGTGCTTCTTGATCAGAAATAAATATAAAATGATGTTTGAAAACAATGTTGACACTGAGTAACATATGGTAACATATGGTAACATGTAAGCAGCTCATTGTTATCTAAGAATAGTTGGCAGCTTTTTACTCGTTTTCTTTCAACCTACTCTACAATAGTGACAATTGATTTTTCTTGAAATAATGCTATTTCCTTTCAATGAATTTTAACAAAACACATTTTATTCACGATGTCTAACTAACTAATCAATGCACTCGAATAGAATGTCTTTTTCCTGCATTCATCATTAGCTTACATCTCCTACTTCAAAGGAATATGATTAGACCTATTCAACAGAGTTTTTCCTTGTAACTAGCCATGTCGTATCTTCTGATAAATTCTTCTTCTTTCAGTAGGTTTAGTACCTTTTATTTTCTATAATGAAAAGGATACAATAATATTCTAAAAACAAAAGAGAATCATTCTAATGAATTAATCAATTGAATTCCACGACTTCTAATTATCGACTGCAAGGAGTATCGATGACTTCTAAATTTTAACTAATAGACAAAGTCGAAAAGAAAACAAAATACACCAGTCATAATTGGTATGGTGCCTTGAATACTTTATAACTTGCTTCTTGTTAGTACAATAATCGTAAATATACAACAAAATTATGTCCAAAAATAATAAGAATAGTGCTCATGATACCATATTGAACATCCATTAGTTTTTCTTCGTTCATACTAAATAGTTAAATTATCAATTTAGATGGTTCAAAAATCAAGTGAATTTATAGATAACATATGAAAGTGATCTGATTCTTAAAACTCGATACTCGATTGGTACCATACTTGTACATCATATTTGATCTTTCAACTCTTAATCAATCTAATTACTGCACTACTTTTATCTAACAGTGTTGTAAGAAATTTTTCATAGATTCGAGTGTGAAAATCTATTTTCAGTTGTTTATAACATATTTGGACTTCACTAGATACTTTATCCTGAGATTGATAGTGAAATACCGAAAGACAACGTCGTAGAAAAAAACACAAGTATAGTTTAACCGATGTTCTTATTCTTTTGGTTATGTATTTCTGCAGAATAGATAATAAATAATGACACGAAGCATTGATAGATGCTAGTAAAACATTTTTTTTCAATAATTCTGTTCAAATTTATTCTTAACCAAAAATCTACGAATAAAAAATTGACTAGTTATTGTATTAAGTGGTGTAGAAATAGTTTCATGTATACAAATAATTAGTTATTTATCGTTGATCGGCATGTTTCATAATTTAACATATTTTTCAAGCAATTCATAGTACATTCGAATTAACTTCATTGATGAAATACATTATTCGAAGAATTATTTCGAAATCAAAAGTCAAATAGAATAGACTACTGTTGATTTGATTCGTGTACAACCTTTCTTGAACAATGTTATTATCACAAAATGAAAATTCGTAAGTTTTTCAATTTAAACCTGTGAATTCACGAACAGATTTTTAAAAATTATTTGTATTAATGAACTATATCAAAAAAATTGGATGAGACAAGTCACTTATAGTATGGTATGTCAGCTGAGTAATTTATCGTTCTATTAACATATCTAACTAGCTATAGAAAGATATGATCTTCCGTGGTTAGTGACAGAAAACCGATAGTGTCGGTAAGAAATTTTTAAACCGACGATGGATAACAACAAGTATTCAACTTGCATGATTATTCGATAGGTCAATTCTTTATAATACTTCACATTTTAACAATTCCTTTAAACGATTGGCATTAATAAGAGCATAATTTTACTCCTCCTTGTTATTATCTCTTCAATTCAACATTACCATTGATTTGTTCTATGTCGATTTACATTGTTAGCAGTTTTTATTTGGTTTGTTTACTTCTATGTTCGATGGTTTCTTGAATGGTATTATCAATTGTGATAGTGTTGAAAAAGAACCTAGTATTAGAAAAATATCATTAGTTCATTCACTTCACATTGGAATGCGATTTGAGAACATTGTTTCATATGCTACTATTGATCACTTATGCTTGCACCGTAGAAAAATAAAGTAAAACATAGTTGATTACCTGTCGGAGCAGTAGATACTTCTTCTACGATGATTTCATATACTCCTTTCATTGTTTTGCTGAGTTTTTTGTCAATTATCTTGAGTTTAGTGGCCGGTAATAAAACTGATTCGGCTTCAACAGAATATTGGGAAAACGATGATATTGGTCTTGCTGAGTAAGAATAAACCGTATAAAAAGTGCCACCATCAGGTCCCAATTTATCTGGCTGTAAAAATTTTTTGCATACATGTGATTCCGAAGATAGAGATGTAACGCCCCACTATAAAGGTAAGTAGAAAAAAATCCGATTAGTATTCCCTGCCTATTTTGTAAAAACGCAAGCGTTTTCATTTTTTTTATTGATCGTCTAAACTGCGATTGATAGGATTCGATTATTTTTTGCAAAATGAACATCATTCGTTTTTTTTCATTTTTATTTATCAAAGTAAACATCGTCCATTGGTTTACGTACCCAAATTTCAATAGAATCAACTTTGTAATTATGGCCAAAACTTCCCTTTTCTCCACGACAATAATGCCCTTTCCTTGGTTGAATCTTATTCAGAGCAGTATGGAAAATTTTCAAATAAGCAAACCAGGGCCGAATGTTCGTCAATTGTGCAGTACGAAGCGCTTCATTGAGAAGTTTATACACATCGCATTCAGCAGTATATATTTTTATTGCAGCAACATCCTCTTTCATCAAACCATTTTTTGCAGTAGAATCTTGTATTGTAGGAATAATACACGATGGCATGAGAACCGCTAACTGTCGTATTTGTTGCAAAGCTACTCTGACAGAAAGCGTCGGAGCTTGCATATAACTTGACCGGAGTTCCTCTGGAGTTAGTTGTAGGCTTGCAATCTATAAATATCATTGAAAGTGTTGTTTTTTCCCAATATCATCAGTCAAAATTGAACACACAAATGAATCATTCATCTATGAATTATTTGTAGTTTTTCCTATTGTTGAATATTTCCGAACTAAGTCTATTTCAAAGTATTGTTTTTGAAAGTCGACAATATGCCAATGAATTGCAACTGCGTCCTATTTTGATACTACTTTAGTGTTGTCCTATTCAAACATCCATCTTTATGATGGTGTTCATGAAATATTGATGGTACTTTCAGCAATCAAATGTACAATATTGAAAAAAAATGTCCACAACTGTGAATTTTCTTATTCAGAATTTATATTAAATTCACAAACATAATACTGGTCTCTACATGAAAGTGTCTTAAATCCATGAAAGCGTGTGCTCATGTGGGATCTTTCAAAAACTTTGGATTGATGTATTTCAGACAATCGATGATCAAATACACATAGCTTTCATCCTGTTCCAAAGAATATTCATCCGTTTATCGAATAAGAAAAATGCCATAGTTAAAAGGAGCGGTGAGAAATTCGAGTCAATTTCAACAAATTGTATTTCAAGATGAACGCGCGGAATGTTTTTTGTTTTGAAAATTTCTTTGTATAATTTTGCATCAAAAACATCTACGGGAATCTAAAATTTTGATGATGTGATTTTCGAGCTACATTTATAGTAAGAACCAAGAGTCTTACATATAGTAGTACTCATAAGTTTTCTATTCATAAGATATTGATGTCAGGAAACATTCTAAAATTTGAAGTCATTCTTAATTATTTGATACATAAGTGATCATGTCTATATTTTTCTTGCCGAAAGCGTCGAATTACTTCTTTAAATCTCAAACTAATTATCATGGAGATTCGTGCCACAAAAAAAAAGACTGAAGTATGAAGACAACATCTAAAACATTATTCTCATTTGATTTAACATTTTGTTTTGACTTTATTAATGGCTCATCGTATTTTCCTCATTAGACGAAAATTTTATATCTGAAAACTCTTCAAAATTTTACACTTTTTACTCTAGTTTCTATTAAGAATCGATATTATCTTCATTTAAAAACAAACTAACATCACGTTTTAATTCCTAAAGGTATTTAAATAGTCTAAAAACCTTATGAATAACTCTCTAACGAAATTACTCATAGAATCTACTATCTTAAGTTATATTGTTTATTTACTACGTGATGTTGATCAGATTATTAAATATTGTCCCTTGTTGACTCCAACATACTCATTTACGATAAAAGAAAAAGAAAAATTTTCATCAAAATCTATAGTAGCCCAGATACTTTCAATTAATTATTCCATCTAGTATAATTTCTCTAATTTAAACTATGTTTGCGAGAAAACACTCCGTAGATAATTTTTCCTTCACACTCGATTTATGATTATATTTCTTATTTTTCGATAAAGCCAATCACATTTTAAATTATATCTGTATTTCGATCGTTGTCATTTAATCGTTTTTTAAAAGATAATTGAATAATAATATTACAATTACTATTTCTATGCTTGAATTTTTTCATATTCTTGATAGGAAAGCATTTTACCTTGAGAAATAAGCATCCAACGATGTAGAGTAAACTTAGGATCATTGTAAAATCAAACGTGAACCAATATATGAACGCTCACAGATAAGTACAGTATAAGTACAAACTGAACGCAATGATAAACTAAAGCTTAGTGTATTTAACTTAGATAATATTTTATTAAATGACACCCGCTTTATGTTATGTTCACATTAATTTTTCAAGTTGCCATAGGTTATATGATCAATAGTTCGAATTATTCCTTGTGTTTTTTATCGAATTATACGATTATAGAGACGAAAACTTATTTCGATGAAATTCTTGAACACTGAAAACTAACCATATATTGTGCAGTACATGAAATAAAGGTACTCATAAAACATATGGTTATGTCATTATAGAGGCATTGCTGATCAACATTATCTGAAGAATTGTAGTAATTATTTCCGCAAGTTAGGTCACACCCTGATCATGTATTCGTATTTATCAGATAAAAGTTACAATAAGCTACTAGAACATACTTGGGCGAAGTCATTTCATCATAGATCTTAATAAAACCTGGTGACTAAATTACTTAGAATATTGGGAAAACTATTCTAGCGATTAACATTTCTAAAATAGATTCAACAATGTTCTAACGTCTTCTGATTGTTTTAGATTATTTTTAGTATTCAGTATCTATAGTGCCCCATGTCTTAGATCTCTGTGGAAGGAATCTATATTCTCTATGCGACGAATTGTAGTGTTTTATATTGATCAATTGTGAACTATTCTGAATGACATATTATGCATGTAGCAAGTCGAGATTCAGTCGTACACACACAATGTGTTTCTTATCCAATCAACTGATCGGGTTACCATTTAATGTCAAGTAATCAAATTCAACATTTCAATAAACTTTCAGAAATATACATATGAACTGTATGCATAAACATTCAGGATAAGAAAATTCGAAAGTAAATGAACTTGACTTTGTTCTCTATTTTGGAAATGACTTTAAAAAAGAAACTAATAATATATTTCTCATCAGAATCTACAAAAAGAACTGTTAAAGATGTTAAATATACTGATAATCTCCCAAGATTGACAAATCACAGCCAAAGTAATTGATCGAAATTTGGAACCGATACGAATCGAGAAAAATCGTAATGATCGACAGTGTTGCCTTACGGAGGATCGCTATTCATTTTCAATACTTGTGCATTTGCTGAATCATGATGCCACCATCCTAGTAAATAAAAGCAGGATATATACGACATGCAATTACAACGGATGTCGTCTTGAATGCACGAATCCAGTTTTCTATTGAAATTAATCCAAAATCCAGTTGATGCTGTTCACGAAAATCGACATGCATTGACGAAAGAGATGCTAGACGTACGCCTGAGCCATCACTGAGGTTCTAAACATATTTCAAGCCGCCACTGTTGATGCGCAGTGGGTTCAACCATTTCGCAACCGAAACGTAAAATAAGTTAAAGATTCCCCGCCGTCACTACCGTGGCATAAAACAAACTATTATTTTACAACACTTACCGCCGAAGAATTGCCTGAGTCAAGGCAGAAATCGCCGCCAAGGAAACTCATTTGTTTACATCTCTAATCGACCATGACTGCATAGCAACGAAGAGACTCTGGAATTAAGACAAATACCCTTGAATGACGGTCCGTACAACTTGTTGATACTTCATCAACACGTAATTATTACAATGGAAGAGATTATGCTTTCTGGCAGCATTCAAGATTTTCGGTAAGAAACATCGTATGATCTTTATGTTTTGTTCAAGCTACAGATAAGTTAATTCCTTCTTTCATTCAAACGCTCACAAAAATATCAGTCATTCTGCACGTGTGACATTTAGTAGTATGTAGTTAAGTATCAGCATTTCGGAAGCGTGTTTCGAAATGAATCCCTTTTGTTGAGCACTCTTTTAAGGATTTATCTCCTCAAGAATGATTTGAAGTAACTAGATGCATGTTCATTTTTACGATTTATGAAAATACACTGATGTTTCTATTGAAAAATAAATTGATCAATCCATTGATTGTTGCTTGCTGTTGACATGTTTTCTCTGATTCGAATTCAATTGGTTCTCTTTCTGCGAGTAATGAAAGGATGATTAAAGACATTGTATCAGATCAAGACAATTTCTTTCATGAATAAAATATGAAAGGAACATAAAAGTACAAAGAAAATAATAACACTATTTAATTGGTACTCCCATAATGTTTCGCACAATCGTAGAATAGTTGGTGCTCTATTTTATCATGATTTTCTGTAAAGAAAGATTTGCTTTTAGTTCACGAATGCGTGTAAATCCAATATCTCTAAAGATAAATGATAATCACTGATCATCCACTCGAGAGCAACCTTCACTGAAATAAACTCAAAAATAAAAACAAATTTATTTGCTTGTGTATTAAAAGATGTTTTACTTAATTTGATGCTGTGTACTTAGCAATTAAAAACATGCGAATTTTCTTTCTAGCTGACAATATAAATCGACCTGTTAATTGAAAAGTAGCATTTCATATAGATTTGGAACACTTTTTGTTGGTGGTGTGTCCTCTTCTATCGTTTTACAGATTTATTTTTTATTCTCTTAGATATTTTTACGCTTGGATAATAATCTTGATTGCAAAAGGAAAACTATATACTTTTGATAAGAATCAATTACCACTCTGATTTTCGTACTCTTCAGAATAAGTAAGAAAAATTCGCTCGTTAAAACTAAAAGATTCAAAGAGCTGCGATATTGATTTTTCTTTTCGTCGACTTCTGATTCATAACAACTGACATCAGCACACAAGAGACATAGAGCGTTGACAAAAATAGTGTCGAATGTTTCAGTCTCATTCATCAACCCATTCACACTGATCACACTACCCCTAAGTAACATAATCATGCACATACTCCCAGCAACTAGAAACTGGTAACGTTACAACTAATAAAGATTTTGCTTGAAATGACGAAGATGAAATTTAAACAAGATTAGACAATAAAATAGCATAATATAGTTGGAACAGGAACGATTTGAGTACAGAGAATAACTACATTTGATTTCATTGATTTTAGATTTTTACATTTAACCAATGAGAGCATCGAAAGCGACAATTTTCAATCAGCTTTTACAACATCTTCTGCTATTCATACTTTTTATCATTAGATTCAGTCAAGGGACAACGGTTTACTCGTGTAATGCAAGTTCATCATGTGGTTGTTCAACGAACTCAGCAATAGTCAGTCGTATTGTTGGCGGAGAAGCTGCAAGTCCTGCTACGTGGGGTTGGGCGGTATCGATTTCTATTGCAGATAGTTATCGTTGTGGAGGATCAATTATATCGAGCGCGTGGGTTATTACAGCAGCACATTGTGCAGATAATTTCGCAGCATCTGAATTTGTCATCTATGCCGGGTCAAACACGGTATACTCTGGTAGTCAGAATCAAACCGTATCAAACGTGATTGTACATCCAAATTATAATTCAATAACCTATGAAAATGATATTGCTCTACTAGAACTTGCTTCGCCGTTGATTATGACTGATCCCAATGTTAGTTCTATTTGTCTGCCATCGGTTAATCAGACAACCCCAGCAGCTGATGAATGGCCATCAGATGGAACAACTGTAAGTACACTCTCCACGACAGAATTTACTTAGAATCTTTATGGTTAGGTGGTAGCTGTTGGATGGGGTACACTAAGTCAAGGAGGTTCGTTACCAACAACCCTACAACAAGTTACTTTGAAAATAGTTGATAATCAAGCGTCGACCTGTATCTCAGTAATAGCAAATACGACTGTGCAACTGTGTGCTGGTGTATCAGGTGGCGGCGCTGGTAACTTTATTTTGATAACCTCTTGGTGTTTGTATTCTTGCTAAAAGATTTTTGTACTTTTCAGATACTTGTCAGGGTGATTCAGGGGGTCCATTGATGATGTTTGATGCAAGTAAACGGTGGCTATTGATCGGTGTGACAAGTAATGGTATGGGGTGTGCACAACCGAATTATTCTGGTTTATATACTCGTGTAACGAGTTATACAAGTTGGCTACGTTTGAACACGAATGATTCTGTTTCATTTGTAACTCCACTTCTCTCTGGTGAAATAGAGATTATAGCATCAGCATTCAATGTCTTATCCTTCGTAACAATCATTTTTTTAGTTAACACATTGCTTTGAGCAGAAATGTGAAGCTTTCTGTGATGCTGCTCGGTCTCGTCGCATTTGTATTAAAACAATTGTAGGTAGAAAATCATCTATTGAACTTTTTAACGTTCTATTATATAAGTTTAACTATCAACAATAAACATTGAAATAGTTCAATATTCATGTGCTAAAAAGAGTATGGAAAGCTTTTAAAGAAACATGACACAATATTTTTCAAGCGCGATTTTAGCAAGTGCAAAAAAAAATGCATATCACTGAATGATATTTATTTCTCATTCTATGTTACTAATAGTTTTATTTCTTCATAAACGGATGAGGTTCATCGTAACTGATATGTTTTTTATACAATTACAAGCAGTAAACCAATGCACCTATGATAAGAATATTAAGAAGGCTCAGTAGATCGTAATCAATGAATCATCATGCCTGTAACAATGATTTCTTGTAATCAATAAATAAGTTCTAGAATATACATAAATATATATTCTACAGTTGCCTATTTAAATATCTACAGTTACTTTTTTGATCTATGTACTCCGTCACAGGGAAGAAATCCCCAAAGCATTCTGTGAGAATATGTATTTTTGCAAAACTTCTTCTTGGATTAGTCTCAATAGTATTAACGTATGCGTTATTTTTTATGAAAGACTACAAGTATATTGAAAGAATTGTATAGAAGTTATGTTATTATAACAACAAGAGTAAACGATTTATTTTCTAATGTTATGCGAAAAACACACAAGCTACTTCTATTCGCTCCACGAAAATGAGTAAGAGTTCTAAAGATCTAAGGGTTCGAATATTAAATATCAATCATGTAAAACAAGTTTAGTTTCTCATCAGAGAAAAAATAGTTCTCTAACTGAAAAATTAATAAAGTATTCATAATCGAACCTTAATTATTACTTGTTTTCACATTAGAAATAGGTTTCTTTTATTTAAAATGCTTTTATTCAAATATGAAAAGAAAAAGAAAAGCGTTCTCTCTCCGTACTCTGTAGTTTGTTCGTAGTGTACATTCATCTAAATATGAATGAGTTAAATTGCACGAGTAAATCATACTTAATCTCTCTCATGTTTAGAACTGGTGAAAGAAAATAAGTTCGCACTCCACGTAATTAAAGCAATCATATCGACATTGGAAGAACAAAATTATTCATCCTTTAATTTTAGATTTCACGATAATACAATTTCCTGTGCTTAGCTAAACAAACATAATGAAATAAGCGAGAAATCTTAGATTATATTCAAATTGATAGTATCCTTCAATATGATCAACGTTGTGTACGTTTTTGTATCTTTCTATGTAAACAAGATATTTATGACATGCTTCACGTTAGAAGAAAAAAGTGCAGAGCAAAAACAAAACAATAAATGCGTTGAAACGTCTAATTGGGACGCACGATGACTATGAATGAAAATAACAAAAGAAGTCGATAAACGTTGCTGATAATTTTACTGAAACAAGAGAATTTATTCGTTCAAAAATTGAAAGTCTAAACTAGTCAGCCAAAACAATTGAATATGGGAAAAGTTCATATTCAATGAAATCAGAAATTTTATTCTATATTGACTATGATCACACTTTTGATTTATAAAGAAAATTTGACTTCAGCTTCTATTTTAATATCGTTTTTCTATAACATATGTTTCTGATATTTAAAGTTAGCCAACATAAAAACCAACAATATGATCTACTACCTCTGAAATCAAGATTTTTTTCGTACATCATCACCAATGACAAGATTAAAACTTCGTCATACTTTAGATTTGATGGCATAATAGCCAATCGACTGATATTTGAAGGGCATTTAAACTATTGTGAAAGTTTATTAAATGAGCAGATTATGCTAACAAACTCAAGGAAAAACCCAGTCAGCAAGCTATATGCAATGAATAAGGATGTACAATGTACTTGTGAAAATTCAGTAACACTCAATAATACTACTTCTGCTTTAAGAAGACCAAATTATATCGTTTCATTTATCTATGAATTCAATAATTTACTATCAACTTCTTTTTTCTAATCATGTTCAATGTAATAGAGATTATTACAACAGACTATAAGCATAGAACTATATTGTGAAAGTTGACTCTATTTTCTTCGACGAAACTATTCATCAACTAAGATCTTTAATGAGATCCAATATCAGCAAATTCATTGAAAATAATCTAGATCGAAATCGATACATGGTATTCATAACATATTATAAAACTCAATCGGTTGATTAAATAACAATTTGATAAATTATCATTTAAGTTTGCTATTACATTAAACATAAAGATCAATATCATTCTAAAGAAAATAACACCTTAGTCCATATTCTACTATATCTGGTGCAATATAGATTTATTTTTGATATTGAACAATAAAGCATTATTTAGCTATTATAGTCAATAAAA
Organism: Rotaria macrura; assembly: GCA_900239685.1. Taxonomy (NCBI): domain Eukaryota; kingdom Metazoa; phylum Rotifera; class Eurotatoria; order Philodinida; family Philodinidae; genus Rotaria; species Rotaria macrura. The sequence goes on from OENT01000016.1 coordinate 391,675, forward strand.
GAGATACAATTTATACTTTTTTTTAATACAAAGTTGCATTTCTTCACTATCTTCTTATTGAATTCTTTTATAATGTAATTTATGACGCTCTTGTATATTATAACGAGATGTTTATTCTTATCTATCATCTATGTGAATGAACGAGCGAGGAACAATGGAACTTCAACCTCATGCTTTGTTTTCAATCGGATATGTCACAAAAGATGTGACTCGAAAAATTCATGAAAATTCAACACCCTCAAAATCTTATAGTCATTTTTATGTTCTCTTCGAGATCACCCAATAAATAATTACATGTTGAACAATTAACTGAATGAGAACTGCTACATATGATCACGTGCAGAACATGACAACTTTTTCCAAACAAAAACAATATCTTCAACATTCAAAAGCAAACCTTTGATACTGTATTGCAAGTTTTTCTTCTTGTCTCTCTTAAACTATCTGATCAACGGTATAAATTAAATATCTATGGATTGAATTTTATGTTTTTTCACAATTTTAAAATAAGACTTATTCTCTTACGAAATTTACATGTTGTGCAACAAGAAAATAAATGGCACGCATTTTTTCCAGGTTCATAACTACTCTCCAGAGAACTAACTAAAATGATGTATGAAAAATCTTTGAATGATACTAGAATGAATACACTGTAGTCTTGGTAAAATTTCAGACATATTTCTATAATCACTTTGTGTTGTCTTCTGTACAACTTGTACTTAACTAGTTGAATCTTATGCAGATGTTAAATTTACTTCACTTTTTTTTCGTTAGTATTGTTTATCATAGTTCTTTATTTATTAGACACACGACGGAGTTTTATAATAGTTTTATCCTATTTAGTAAAATAGGATTAGAATTAAACGATCAGTATGAAAATATATTAGTTATTTTAATTATATTTTGTTTGCTGATTTCGCAATCAATTATTATGTTCATACTAACATCCTGTTGAGACTATATGATCGAATTTCAATAATGACATACAAGTGTTTAGTAATTTAATGTCTTACTTTCCAAAAATAAAATATTAACTTCAAGTTGATTATATATAGATATATAGATATATATATTTCAAGTCATTTTCGCAATTGTCTGTTTTCATTGTAAATTGATACACGTGTAAAAGTACTGGAAAGTTTTATCGAATAAACGACATGTTCGTTGACCTACTATTTTTTCCATTCGATAGTTTTATTTTCCTTTTATTTATTACATTTGAAATATAACCAGAGAAAAAACAAAATTATTTATAGTTTAATCATGTAAATAACATTTCATTTGGCATGTATTTGTCATAAAATGCAACGATATTAGCATGCAAATGAAATCTTTATCATAAAATAAATTTTCGTCAGTCAACGTTGGCACCCACAAATCAAAACAAAACAAGAAATTGATTTTAGAATCCAATATGATTAAACCTTTAGTATTTTGCATCGAATAAATTTATGTATTGTTTCATATTCGCAGCGCTAACAGTATTTGCTGAGACGTTATTAAATTAGATGATATATATACATGCGTATATATTTCTGCGTGGATCGATCATAGATTCACACAAAGAAACAGATAAAACTTTGCTTTCAGCTAAGAAAAGATGATAATGGAACCAAGCGAACATAGAAATATGATATTGATATACAGATTTTCACCATACTAATATGATTCTCATGTATTTGTTTCAGACATTCAATCAAGTTAAACTGTAGGATAGGTACAAGCAACTGTCTCAATGTTATTTTCAACAATCATATTACTGAATATCATTCGATCAAGTTTTCAAATAATTTATTCATGTAATCCAGAACTTTCATGTGGATGTTCATCCAATCTAACAGTGTCCATAGCTCGAATTGTAGGAGGAGAAAATGCTAGCGAGGATTCTTGGAAATGGGCTGTTTCCATCTCTATTAATGATTCGTATCTATGCGGTGGATCAATTATATCGAGTTCATGGATTATCACCGCAGCTCACTGTGTATATGATTATCAATCAACTGATTTTCTGATCTATGCTGGTTCACCTCTTTTATGGTTCGGTACTCAAAATAGAAGTGTATCAGTAGTAATCGTTCATCCACACTTTGACTCGTCAACATATCAAAACGATATAGCTCTTTTACAAGTTACCCCTCCATTTGAAATGAGTCATCGGAATGTAAGCCCGGTATGTTTACCATTGATTAATTCAACGAAATTCACATCCAATGATTGGCCAACGAATGGAACAACTGTACATATATAGAAAATTCTTGAAACTACGTCTATATTAAAACTATTTTTGAATAGGTTGTAGCTATTGGGTGGGGTACACTATCGGAAAACGGGCAGATGTCAAGAATTCTACAACAAGTCACTCTAACAACAACAGATAATGATGCAATAACTTGCCGTTCAGTAATATTTAATCATAGTGTACAGTTTTGTGCTGGTGTGCTTGGTGGTGGCAAAGGTTTCTATCCGAACTAATTCCCATTATGTCATATGATATAGAACATCGATTATTATTATTTCTATCATTAGATACATGTCAAGGTGATTCAGGTGGTCCGCTCATGATGTTTTCATCGAGCAAACAATGGGTCTTAGTTGGCTTGACAAGTTACGGCATAGGTTGTGCTCAACCATCGTATGATGGTGTCTACACTCGTGTGGCTGCGTATGACAGTTGGATCAGATCAAATACAAATGAATCGTATTGGTCGGTGATGCTTTCACGTGCACACTCAATAGAATCATCTGTATTGATGACAACTTACTTTTTCTTTGTTTATCTTTGTCGATGAATTATATTCACCAAGAAGAACCTAATTTAACTCTGCGAACATTTACTTTTAAACGTCGACAGCACTTTTGTACGATTGCTGCTTGAATTTCATTATTTAAACTTTCTATGTACTGTGTTTCGCTTCAAAAAGTACAAGAACAAAGGAATTAATGATGCTTTTCGTCGAGTATGCTTCATGTGTCATAGAAAATAAATGCCTTCAGACGTTTGCTGCATTTAGCGTTATTTCTCACAAGTATAGTTTTGTGAAGAACAAAGAAATATCTGCATGATAAAAACCAGATGTGGAATAATAAATCCGAAGTATTGATTGATGATCATTCCAACAGTGTATATAGCATTTGTGATCAGATATAAAGACTGAGACGGCAAACTCAATATTTTCTGAATTTGTTAGCCAATTAGTGGAACAAATACGGGAGCACGAGTCCTCTCAGTTTTGACTTTTGCCTCTCAAGATAGAAGAATACAACCTATATCGGCATTGCGCCCCCCACCCACCCCCTGCTTTGAGAGCCGATTTATGCCCCTGTAAGAACATAGTGGTAAACTATTTGTTTGATGATTCATGCTTTTAAATACAAGAAAAAATATGATTCGTGAAACTTTCAACTACCATACAATGGTAAACCAGTTAGCAATCAATAAATTGTACTCAAGACACAAAACAATGATTACATGCGATGATAATCAATGGACAATCAGAGCTAACCGTCCTGTCAGCTTTATTGACATTGAAACTTGTGTATGGAAATTTCGACAGATCGATTTCTCATGCGTTCTTTTTTTTTTCAACGAATACATACTATTCTAATATTTTAAATTCTATCTACAATGAATATTGAAATTTTCGATTCAAAATAATATACCAACTCTATGATTATTATGATTACAATTATGTTATTTGTTTTTGATAAAAAAGTGTTTTGAAAATCGAACAGTATTTAATGTATCACTCAGTGTAATGTATTTAATAATAAAAGTGGAATTCAATTTCATCTAGTGAATTTATTGATTACCAATCCTTTTTATAGTAGATATCTCAATAGTTAATCGAGAGCAACCAGTTGTATCTTTTTTTTCACGACAAATGAATATAAATGGATGCATCTATTCAGGAATAAATTGATCGAGCAAATGATTTTTGCCAGTTGACATATTTATTTTAATTCTGATTCAATTTGTTGTTTTGTATTAGTATGATAAGTTGGTTTAAGACATTACACCCGATCGAGACAAGTTCGTTGTTGCTTAATACATTAAAGGAAGATAAAGATATATTCTTGAAAACTGAAAAGCAAAATTCCAACGAATTTTTTAAACTTTATTGAAAAATATCAAAAGGTTCTTCACGGTGAAGATCGATTCTCAGACCGCTATCCATTTCTCTTCGATGTATATTCATAAAGAATTACATTATAAGAAAAAAATTATCTACTTCGTGAGACATTAAACTTTTTACTTTATACAATCTTGTGCATGTAAACATCTACAACGTTTGTGTGTTATTCTCAATCAAGAGTAGAAATCATAGTCATTGAAGGAAAGCATTTTAGATCTGATTTGTATCGATTCTTACAACATAAGTTTTTTCATCAGCCGTCGGTTGTCACATATTCGCTTGACTCATTCCGATGTTCCTTTTTTATGAAAGTCATGATCAAGAAAGAAAAAGTATGGTAGCTTCTATGGATTTCTTTTGTATGAATGTATTTTTTTCTATTCAGAACAAAAATAAGTTCACTGCCGGAAAAAAAATAAATCATTCAAATCATTAAATTCGTGATCGAAGTTTTTGTCGTTAATTTTCGATCGATAGCAGACAAAGTTTGAAAAACGAAGGGAGAACAGTCTGTAAATCCTTACAATGTTCCGATTCAAACTTCATTCATGTAAATGCAATAAATGTTTACATTCATATAATGGAAGTGGAGTTTTGTTAGAAGAACACTCCAAAATAGTACAAGAAATGTGTACCGGTATGGTAAGAGTCTTTCTCGTAAAATAACATAAATACGAAAGTTGAACGAATATTGCACCTATAAACTAAAGCGACTAATTATACAAAATCGAATAGAGTGAATTAATGATTTCGATATTATTCATTGCAGATTTGTACACTTAATCGATAAAAGCCTTGAAAATGACATCTGTAAGTCAGCTACTAAAATTTCTGCCGTTATTCGTACTTTGTATCATCAGGTTCAGTCAAGGCACAACTGTTTATTCATGCAATGCAAGTGCATCATGTGGTTGTTCAACGAATTCAGCAGTAGTCAGCCGTATTGTTGGTGGAGAAGATGCAGGCTCGGCAACATGGGGTTGGGCAGTATCGATCTCTATTGCAAATAGTTATCTTTGTGGAGGATCGATTATATCGAGTTCATGGGTTATTACAGCAGCACATTGTGCAGATAATTTCGCAGCTTCTAACTTTGTTATCTACGCTGGATCAAACAGTCGATTTTCCGGCACACAAATTCGAACCGTATCCAAAGTGGTTGTACATCCGAGATATGACTCGAACACTTATGTAAACGATATTGCTATGTTGAAACTTACTTCTCCATTGACACTAACCGATCCTCACGTGAGTGTTATCTGCTTACCATCGGTCAGTCAGGCAACGCTAGCAGCTGGGGAATGGCCATCAGCTGGAACAACTGTAAGTACGCTCTTCACAACAGAATTTACTTAGAATCTTTATGATTAGGTGGTAGCTGTTGGATGGGGTACACTAAGTCAAGGAGGTTCGTTACCAACAAACCTACAACAAGTTACTTTGCAAACGGTTGATTATCAAGCATCTACTTGTACTCCATCAATGGTTAATTGGCATGTGCAACTTTGTGCTGGTGTATCAGGTGGTAGCAAAGGTGATTCTCTTTCGGGCTGCCTTTCAGTCGTTTTTTTTTCAATTTTGGAATTACCGTTGTAGATACGTGCCAAGGTGATTCAGGGGGACCTTTAATGCTATTTAATGGATCTCGACAATGGGTCTTAATCGGTTTGACAAGTAATGGCATTGGATGTGCACAAGCTGACTATTCAGGCGTATACACCCGAGTTGCTGCATTTCAAGACTGGATAGAATCAACGGAAAATACAGCATATAACACGAAAGTAACAATATACTCATCATGGTGTATTGCTGTCTCGTTATTCTTTTCTACGATGAAATCATACCAATAGCACCAAAAGCCTTTTATTTTATGCGTCAATTTGAATAAAGCTTTAACATCAATGTATTGCATACCATATTGAATCGTCATAGTACAATTTAGCGAATCAGATCTATAAGAGTCACTGCACGAGAAGGACGACCGATTTCCCAATATAGCTCCTCAATCGATGTTCTCAGATTT